>BRDA01003463.1:70871-82941 GCA_036984385.1 Crenuchus spilurus
ACCTCCACATCATTGCATTCAGTTTTTATTCACAATTTGTTTAGTGTCCCAACTTTTTTGGAGTCCGGTTTGTAACATGGTATTTTAACAAAGCTGTACAAGTTTAATACCCTGCAAACATAATTTTGCAACATTATTTACATTTGCATTTACAGCATTTGGCAGCCATTCTCAGTCTCAGTGCTGTTGCACACTATATCTGCACTCATTGAATGACCAATCAGATTACTTGGTTGAAATTGACTGCTGTATAATAATCAGCAACTAATGAGACTAATGATATTATAAAGTAGTTTGGAAGTATTAATTCATCCATCGTGAGAGTTAGTGCATGCTAATTAAGGTCATATTCACCTTAATATTCTTAATATGATCATTAGTTAATGAGCAGACATTAATTTTCCAATTAATAATGTTTAGTATGGTCTTAATTACCATTAGTAGACCTTTAAAACATTATTATAGCATCTGTTAGTTTGAATGACCGAAGCTTTTGTGAATATACGCTTGAGGACAGGCAGTAAAAGCTGCTCGTATTAAGCCAGGCACAAGGTGACTGTCTGAGAAATTCAATTAAGAATCATTTCGTGTCTGAAATCTCCTGACCCTTTCTGTCTTTGTGTCCTCCACTCACCCCAAACCTCCAGATGTCCAACGTGACAGCAGAGTACTGCCTGGAAATCATTGATAAGTTTGAAGAGTCTGAAGAAAACAAGCAGAAAGGCATTCTGGGAATTGAAGGTGAGCTGTCAGTCACATGGCTTTTGATGACCCTATCTGTACTTCTTTCTGATGCTTTCATATTTCATATTGACTTGCATTTAAAGTATTAAACAGTGATTGGACAGAGAAGTTTGAGCCCATTTCATGGTCAAACCGCACTGAAGACCCAAAAGTCATGGCATAGCAGTATGTAAATGATGATGAAATAGCCTTACCTCTGGGGATGGCTTGGGAACGGCCACACCTGTATAAGTTATGAGGTGCTATCTTGTCAGTAAAGCTGAACACTGGTCAGTGTGCTCATGGAAATGGCAAGGTGGGTGCCAGACGTACGGGATATTCCATTTCCGAAGCTGTGTGTGATTTAATATTTCTCAACCTGCAGTGTTATGTGTGTACTGGGCTTACATCACATAAGGCATTAGCACCCACAGTGGCTAACCAAGGGCAGTGTCTGGCTAAAATTGTTTATGTGAACAGAAAAGCGACTCTGAAAGAAATCACATCCACATTAAATGCAGGATATCCCACAAGTCAGTGCAGTAACAAAGCACAATAACACAGAGGATGCACACAGGTTACAAAAACAAGGTTATTGAAAGGGAAATTCTAATACCTAAAGCATAGTAAGCTGATAGAATGGAGATCCAAAAGGGAAATCAAATCCAGGAAGATCAGAGACAAGATAAACAAAGAAGGTTAAAGAAGGACAACACAATGGTAACTAGGATTTGATAAGACTAGGACAAATAATACCAGGAGAAGCTAACTATGAAAGCAAGAAAATAATGCTAAGGCAGAACAGGAATACTAATGAATAAACAAAACCAATGGACAGGCACTAACCTAAGAATACAAAGAGAGTAACAGGAACAAAATAAACAAACAGAACAAGGAAAAGGTTATGCAGACAGAATCAGGAGCAAGGTAATCAGAGAAAGCTTAGTAATTGAGTATAGAGACTACAGTACTAATTGCTTAACCCTCTGGAGTCTGAGAGTATTTCAGACACTCTGATGTAGTCTGACATGCCTGCACTTTTTTACAAATTACACCTATATCTAAAATATTTTTTTCCAAAGTGTTACACAGGCTTTTGTTCAGCACAAACTCAGCAACAACAGTGTCTGTATACATAAATCTTTATTTTGATTAAATCTGCTGTAAACTATTTTTGTGCTGATATGTTGTGAAAAAAACACAACATTTCTAGCCAAGACTATTGAGCTCAGAACTGAATAAACAGAGGTGTTGGAAACTCACTGGACATTACATTTTTAAGAAATTGTATGTAGTTTTATTTCTAAAGCTTAACAAATGTGAGGCGACACTTTGTTTTCCTCAGCTACTAACCATACATTGAATATTTATGAGATAGGTGTGAACAATCAGGAGAGGTCTGTTGTTCAAGTTCACCTCAGGTGAGAGGCTTTTGTTTGTCAACATTCCACAGACTTCTGGCTGCTGGAACCCACCAATGTAATGTCTGTAATTACCATGTCATTGTCCTATGAATGAGAGATTGAGTCTTTTGGCCGGAAAATATGTACACATGTTGCTCTCAAAGACATGTCTCTGCTTATTTAAGCTCCTCTCACAAATATCTAAAAATATATTAAAATTCAAGATATATGTATTTAAAAATAGACCCTTTAAGGATTCCGGGGTAGTTTAGTTTTGTTTCTAGGATAAAATCTTGCAATTATATGTGTTTTTGCTTAATTTTGTTAAAACGTCGCTGGCAGGAGAGCCGACTCTAGAGGGGTAAATAATGCTGAAGATCAAGATTTGATAAGAAACAGCTGGGCAGCTAGTCGCATGAGTGTTTGAGAGGACTCTGGGTAAAGTAGTTCTTGGAGAGAGTGGAGAAATACACAGGAAGTATAGTGATGTTCTGGAGGTTGAGGGTCATGGGATATGGAGTCCTGGACAAGTCAGTGAGAGAATGAGACAGAGCTTACATGTGCAGGTAGCATAAAAGCAGTATTCTTGGGCTTCCATTGTATAAGGGAGCAAAAGAGCTCCTACATGCATATCCTGTCCCCTGACTTTTGGGTCTCAGTATAAGTGTTTTGGGCTCTTCTCAAATGTTCAAATCCAAATAAAAGTTTGTTATAGAGTCTATATTCTAATGCTACTGTAATTATATCTTGGCAAGAAAAATCCTAAATGTATTCAAATCACATATCTCATTATGAGTCTGCTTAAGTTATACATCAGCCAGCTTATTGCTTAAAACTGGGTCCAGTTATTAGGTATTCAGACTAGATTTAAGATACTTTCATTTGCCTAAATCTGATTGTACCAAAATAACTGAAGAGAATCATATCAAGTGACTGTGAAATTGTATTTATTTTTTAATAGCAACTTCAATCAAATCACTGAGCGGTCAGAGATTTATTCTGTTGATTTTCCAGTGTGACACCTACAGCCTTTGACCACCTGAGTTGTGATTTTTATACAGATACATAGACAGACAGACAGACAGATATAAGTAGATAAGTAGACTTTCCCTGTCAGCTAGTTTGCGCCCCCAGGCTGTGCTTGTAAAATGATAATATGATCTCAGTGCACTTTCCTCTGCTAAAATAGAAAGAACAGACAGTTGGATGGACAGATTGATGGAATGAGCCAAGGCTAAATGGATGAGCAGATGTGTGTGTGTGTGTGTGTGTGTGTGTGTGTGTGTGTGTATGTGTGTGTGTTTTGTGTGTCTGCGTGTGCGTGCTTATGTGTGTGAGAAAGACTCTTGAAGTTAGATTAAGCTGGATTCACTGCTGCAGACAGTTGTGGAAATGGCCCATAAACTAAAGAGCCAAAGCCAATGACATTTTAAGAAGCCAGTGGCTAGAACAGGAGCATTTAGGACGAGTTGTTCCTTGGGTGTGTGTATGTGTGCCAGGTTTATTCCATGTTGTGGGGACCAAACCTTGGGGTCCATTCTTCCTTTTTATGACCACAGGCTGATGTTAGCCTATGGTTAGGTTATGTTTATGGTTAAGGTTAGTAGTACTCTAGATAAGGTTGGGATAAGGGTTAAGGTTAGGCTACTAGTAGTTATGGTGAATATTTGGGGTAGAGTTAGGGTTAGATTAGTAGTAATTATGGTTAAGGTTTGGGTTAGGGTTATATTAGTAGTAGTTATGGTTAAGGTTTGGTTGTGGGTTAAGGTTAGACTAGTAGTAGTTATGGTTAAGTTTTGGGGTAGGGTTAGGGTTAGACTAGAAATCATTATGGTTTTGGTTTGGGTGTGGGATAAGGTTAGAATAATAGTAGTTATGGTTAAGGTTTGGGTTAGTGTTAGATTAGTAATAGTTATGGTTAAGGTTTGGTTGTAGGTTAAGGTTAGACTAGTAGTAGTTATGGTTAAAGTTTGGAGAAGGGTTAGACTAGTAATCATTATGCTTAAGGTTTGGGTGGTGGTTAAGGTTAGAATAGTAGTAGTTATGGTTAAGGTTTGGATGAGGGTTTAAGGTTAGACTTGTAATAGTTATGGTCAAGGTTTGGGTGAGGATTAAGGTTAAATTAGTAGTAGTTATGGTTAAGGTTAGGGTTAGGGTTATATTAGTAATAGTTATAGTTAAGGTTTGGTTGTGGGTTAAGGTTAGACTAGTAGTAGTTATGGTTAAGGTTTGGGGAAGGGTTAGGGTTAGACTAGTAATCATTATGGTTAAGGTTCGGGTGTCTGTTGAGGTTAGATTAGTAGTAGTTATGGTTAGGGTTAGGGTTAGACTAGTAATCATTATGGTTAAGGTTTGGGTGTCGATTAAGGTTAGACTAGTAGTAGTTATGGTTGTTAAGCTTTGGGTGCAGGTTAAGGTTAGGCTAGTAGCAATTATGGTTAAGGTTTGGGTGAATGTAAAGGTTAGACTAGGAGTAACATTTTTTAAGGTTTGGGTTAGTGTTAGAGATAGACAGGTAGTAATTATAGTTAAGGATTGGGTGAGCATAAGAGTTAGACTTATAGTAGTTATGGTTAAGGTTTGGGTTGGAATTAGAATAGTAGTCATTATGGTTAAGTTTTGGGTAAGTCTCCAGAAAATGAATGGGCATCTCTGTAATGTCCTCACCATGTGATGATGTGAAGGCTGAAATGATAAGCCGGGACAATAGAATTTGATAAGCATTAACGTTCCTTTCCATTTCACGTCTAAGCAGCTTGACAGTGAGTTCTAAAGTCTAATACTGCTGCTTGTTAGCTCCTCCTCACCAGCGCCGCCAAAATGCACTTTTGTGTTTAAGACAAGCGTGTGATTGGGGGAGAGCGTAGTGGGGCCGGGCACAAGAGCACAAGGTCGCTGTTAGCACTTTTCCACCAACACAGAATCGGCACCGTTCTGGTTCACGAACCTAATTTTGAACCGTTTGGCACATTTCCACCAACAAAAATACTGCCCCGAACCAGGAACGTTCGTTTGCAGCGGGAACCAAAAAATACTTGGTTTTTCAGTGCGAACCAAATGCGCCTGCACACTCAACACAAGAAGACGGTGACTCGTAGCGTACAGTGGTCCATTGAAGAAACTCAGTTTTTGTTATCTATTTGGTGTTCTCCGGAAATTCAGGAGAAACTTGAGGGGAGTATTAGAAAGGAGAAACTCTACAGCGAGCTGATGGAGGCTTTAGCTCGGGCAAATTTTGTTCATTCAAGAGAGCGAGTGATAAATAAGCTAAAGAAGCTAAAAAAGGACTACAGAGATTCTTAAAAGGAGCTATCGCACAGTGGAGCTGGACGACGGAAGACAAGATTTGACTTGTAAAGTGAAACAAACATTTGTACCAAGAGCACAAATGCTCACAAGTAGTCGATGCGCTCCGCCATCTTTACTTATAATTCCGCTTTGTTGATGACGTACACCGTGACGTATCCTCGGTTCAACTAAAACTAGTGGAAATGCGGGCTGGTTCACTAAAAAGCACAGAGGTTCTCATAAGCCCGAACGGCACCAGTTCAAGAACCAGAGTTATGTTGGTGGAAAAGTGCTATGTGTGTGCACATGTTTGTGTAAGAAGGAGAAGGAGGGGTGCTTGCTGTGTGTGTGTGTGTGTGTGTGTGTGTGTGTGTGTCAGCCGGTGTGCTAGCATTAGCCTGTTAGCTTGGCTCTCTAGTTGTTATTTTGGAGTGGCTGCGACCGACAGCAATCATTGTAAGTTTCAACAATAAAGCGACGACTGTAAACGTCTTTCTCGTCCATCCTTTCAACGCGTCCAGCCGGACGCTACAATATTATGTTCTGACAATAAACAATTTAATATTTTAAATAGTAACATTTCATGTATTTAATCTGATGTTCTTAGAAAGATGTTGTTTAAAACTATGACAGTGTTAGAAAAATTAACATTGTGAGAATTATCAAGATTGATCAATATAGAAAAATTTATCGTGATAACATTTTTGGCCATATCGCCCAGCTCTAGTTTAGACCCATTTAAAGCTGTGATGAAAGCTGGACCTCTCTCAGGAGAGCATGTAGGGTTGGCGAGACTGACCAGGCTGAATGTGCGGCTAAAGCTGCTGGAACTGATGGGCTCTGACTGCAGCGGGGTCAGTGCTGCACATCAAATCCTCACCGTGGTCATGTTATACTGACCATGCAGGGAGTGAGGGCTTAATCCCCTCATTCACTTCCGTTACACCTGTGTGTGTGTTTACTGGTATGTGTTTGCCATGTAAGTCTCTTTGTAGAGTCTGTTAAATGTACATTTGTAGTCAAACTCATGTAGCTGCAGATAAATGTATTAATATGGTAGTTCTGATAATCACAGGTTTTAGATAATTAATCAAAAGCTGTGAAACTGAAATGAATATCCAGAATGCTGAATGGAGAATGGCATTATGCGAGTCAAGGGAGATCATTATTGCAAATTTACATCACATTCACACCACTATTTAACATTTAATTAGTCTCGCAGAGCCAAATAAGATCTCGTCCCAGGAACGTCTGGTGACAGCAAAAAAATTGAGTTGATCAGGCGCCTTCAGACTTCATCTTTGGAGGCCTTGATGCTCAACACTAGTACCTGACCTCACTGATCATTTTTTATTTTTGTCTTTATGAAGCTGATTTTTTTCAGTGCTGAGTTTGTGATTATTTAACACAATTGCTCTTTGACTTTAGAAACATTTTAAGAAATGTAAATTACAATTCAGCTGGAAAACAAAAATAAATCAATAAAATAAATAATCTATGATATTATAATGTATATGCATATTTAAATAAGATTAAAATAAAAAAGAACAGCTACCACAAACTACTGAAAATTACTAACGATAACAATATAAACTTAATATATATATTTTTTCTGCTATTATCTTTTTTTCATAACTATAGGAAGCCAAAAATGTTTAGTATATTTAATATTATATTCTAATTTAGTAATATTATTTTTTATTTAATTAAAAAGAAAAACAAAAAGTTAAAAATCAAAAGGTATATTTAATTTAAACAAATAGCATTATGTATTTTGGTTTGTTTTTGGCTTTTTTCTCCTCTTATATACACATGACCAAAAGTACGTGGACATCCTGACTACACTTATGTGCTTGTTGAGCATCTGAATCCAGAAGCCAAATCTATGGCTGTTGCTGCAGCAAAGAGGAATAAGATGTTCAATAAGCACATTTAGAGTCAGGATGTTCACACACTGTTGGTCATGTGGTGTGTGTGTTTGTGTGTAAATATGTTCAGAGAGTGTGTCAGCAGTGGCTGTCATTCCCAGGATCAGAGGAACATTAGCAGCTTGTCATGTGTGTGGAGCAAATTCATTCACCATAGTGTAGCTGCTGAGTACACACACACACACACACACACACACACACACACACACACACACACACACACAGTTCTGCCTGCTGCTTTAGATCATATTACATTAAAGCTTTACAGACAGACATGTAAAGAGCACTCCAGCTCATCAGCACACGTTACAGTTTGTTTTTCTTAGTTCTGTGTGGATGACTAACAGATCTGTGTTGAATATAATCAATTATACTTAAATTAGGTTTCAGAAGTTGGTTCACATAATTATGAATATGTAGATTTAAATACTGTTTCATTGGATTCCATACAAATGTCCTTTTCTCTTCTCTCATTTTCCTCTCCTCTCTTCTGTTGTATTCTCATTTTTTCTCTCATACTTGATTCTATTCTCTTATATCCTTTTCTCATGTTCTCATCTCTTTTCTCATAATTGATTCTCATGTCATCTCATATCTTCTTCTTTTCTTCTTTCAAATTTTCTTGTCACTTTTCTTGTTCTCTTCTTTTCTCTTCTCGCATACTGGATTTTCTTCTCTGCTCTTCTCTTTTCTTTTGTATTCTCTCATCATCTTCTTTTCTCTTCTCTCATATTTTCTTGTCATCTCTTCTCTTATATTCTCATCTTTTCCACATTCTTGATTTTCTTTTCTCTTCTCATGCTCTCATCTCTTTTCTCATAATTCATTTTCTTCCCTATGTTCTTCTTCTCACATTTTTTCTCTTCCTTTATATATTTTTCTCTTCCCTTCTCATTTTTCTCCTCATCTCTATTTTCTCTCTCAAATGTTCTCACCACCTCTTTTATTCTGTTTTCTTTTCTCCACTCACATACTGAATTTTCCTCTTTTCTCATCTCCTCTCCAGGTTTCACTAATTTCATGCGCAGTCCTGCTTGTGACGTCTTTAACCCTCAGCATAACGAGGTTAATCAGGACATGGATCAGCCTCTGTGTAATTACTTCATCGCCTCCTCTCACAACACTTACCTGACTGGAGACCAGCTCCTGTCACATTCCAAATCTGACATGTATGCCTGGGTCCTGCAGGCAGGCTGCCGCTGCGTCGAAGGTGATGAAATATTTGTCCTTTTCGGTTTTACCTGCTCAAGCTAATGTCTGGAATCAGTGTTATCAATAATGCAAAAGTGATTTGATTCTAAATAAAATCATTAAAACATGTTGAACTGTCAGTCTTCTCAGGTATGTTTTTGTCTAATGAAGAATAATGTAAATCCCCTAAACAGTGCAACATCCAGGTCCGGCTGTGAACTTTAAAATACATGTAAAATTATAATGAAATGTTTATTTTGAAGTCAGTTATTAAGCGAATTATTAGAAATGTATCATTTTGAACTAAGTCATGTCTATTATGAAGTTATATTAGTGTATACGACATTAAGGTGTCGACTCAGTGTTACTTCAGTATTTATATTCATTTTGTTTGTGTGTTTGCTCAGTGGACTGTTGGGACGGTCCAGATGGTGAGCCCATGGTCCAGCACGGATATACGCTCACCTCCAAAATAACCTTCAAGTCTGTCATCGAGACCATCAACAAATACGCCTTCGTCAACAACGAGTACGTACAAGCATGATTAACAGGGCTTCAGCGGGAACATGAGTCATTCTCTAAATTAATCAAATAAGTCATTAGTTTGCAAATGAGTTTCTGTGTCTCAAACAGCCTTGTTTGTGTGGTAAAGACATCTAAGTTAAAGACAGTCATTTTATTACCATGTGTCTCTCAGAGATTATGGTACAGGAAGCTTTTGATTCTTTGATTACTGTATGAATTGAGTTAATGGTAAATGTCTGTCTTGTGGCCACTGCCAGCAACATGATCCATAATGTGTTTTTCCTTTCCATAAACAGTTTTTCCTTGCCACTGTTGCCTTCGGCTTGCTCACATCGGGCTTAGATTCAGTTTGTTTGATATTAAATATGTAAAGCTGCTTTGTGACAACGCCCATTGTGAAAAGCGCTATATAAATACATTTTGATTGATTGATTGATTGAATGTGGAGATTTAGCATTGCTGTTGTTTTGACGCTACAAGGAGTCCTAAAGCTGTAATATTTTGAGAATTGAAAGAAGTCAATTATGCACAAAATATGACCAAATTAAAACAACTGTGGGTCAGTTGTAGCAATGATGAGTGTATAGTGGGTCAAATTTGGCCCGACTGTAGCCGCTATGTTCAAATCTCAAATACAACCTACATTAACCTGTGACTCTTCTGAGCCAAAAGTTGTCATCACCATCACTGCAATCACTTCCGTTATCTGGCCCAGTGAAAGTATTAGAACCAGGCCATTGCTTGTTTGTAATCAGATACTGTGTTGATGGCATAATCACCCCTTTACTCTATATGTAGTCAATCAGCCAAGACGTTTTTGATGTCTGAAGTTTGCTTCTTTAGTTTTGCACTGGAGCTACGAGGCTAGTAATGGAAATTGAAACCCCATCTATAAACCGCATGTTTAACGCATCACATCCATCTCAGCATTGAGTTGTTAAGTCATTTCAAATAGACTCCATCTGAATGTGCAGGTCCAGATCTGTGTTTTTTTATAAAGCGTTAAACAAACAACTGCAAAATGTTGATGGTTTGAGCAGAAAATGTGTTTTTTAAGTGTTAAACCTCCCGTCACAGCCCTGTCTCTGTCTTGTCCACGTACCTTTTGTTTGTTTACATTGTCCACATGTTATATCTTGTCATTGTGCTCACCTGTCTCATGATTCCACAGCCCTGGTTCCCCATCTCATGTCTAATTATTCATTCATTCATTCATTATCACACCCACTTAATCCTTATCAGGGTCGCAGTTAGTCCCCTACCCCCTCACTGGGCGCAGGGCAGGGCATTACACTATCCAACTAAGCCCAGGACAGGGCGCTCAGATGCGGACTCGAACCCAAGACCTCAGTGCTGAGAGGCAAACGTGCAAACCACTAAGCCACCGTGCTGCCATGTCTAAATATGTTTGGTTTAAATGTTCCTTTGTGTGTCACAGTCCTCATCAGTTATTATAGTGTCTTCATGGTCATGTATGCAAAAATTGGCTGTGCTCTCTCTGGGCGGGTAAGATGGCACTTTCTCCCCAGCACTACTAAGTAATGTTGGCTGGCTCAGTCGTCTGCCAGTCAATTCAACAGGACGGGGGATCCTGCACTTTCCTCCGAACATGTTGGCTGCCTGACAGCGATATATCAGCAGTATTTTGGGGGAAAAAAGCAGAGCTTGACTTCACATGTATCAGAGGAGGCATGTGTTAGCCTGCATCCTCGTCTGAGTCAGAAACATTACAAGTGATATGGAGAGTCAATAAATGGACATGTCAATTAGCTATCAATCACGTTGGGGAGAAAATCACTTTTCAGGCATCATCTTATGACTCGGATTGAAATTGTTGCAGTTCTGTTTGTTTGGGACTTAACATTAAACGATTGCAACATATGTTCAATATTGGTTATTTTTAAATAACATTTACATATGCTGATTCCAATGTATGACATGGCACTTTGTTTATTTAAAATAAACCTTTTAATTAGCAGCTCAAAGTAGGCAGAAAAGAACAACTTCAGAAGAAAGAAGGGGGCTTCAACTTTCATGACGCCTCACTTTTCAACCAAAATGTTTTAGATTTTACTTCAAAGTAGACACACAACTGATGTCTCAAACACATTAAGAGGCAAGAAATGCAAGTCATGAACTCTTGAGAAGACACAGCTGTTAACTGAAAGCCATTCCAGGTGACTACCTCATAAAGCTGACTGAGAAAATGCCAAGAAAGCTGCATCTAAGCAAGAGGTGCTACTGTGAAGAATGTCAAATATAAACATATTCTGGTTTGTTTAACACTGTTTTGTTTACTAAATAATTACATGTGTATTTATTCATAGTTTACATGACTTTAGTATTAATCTACAAGGCAGCACATTTTTAAATAATGAACAACCACCGAATGTCCAGAAGGTGTATAACTTTTGACTGGTGCTGTATATTGTTAGATGATATAATTATTACAGCTGTCATTACAGGTTTGCCTTATTGGCATCCAGTGTAAAATTAAAAGAACAAAAATGTTCTTTTGAGTGTAAACTGTAATGAGCCCATTGCTTTAAGGAGCAGAATCCTTCATTCATCTGAATTTTAAATGGAGTCTTTATCCCGTTAGCTACCACAGGTTAAAGTGTAATAGAGAATATTCATTTGGAAGGCTTTCCTCTAAAGCCTTTGTCTTTGTCAGTGCCAGGTCGGTGGGGATGAGCCCCAGAGAGATAGAGGTGATGAGGGAATGCTGTGGAATTACCTAGAAGAGCTTGTTGTGTATTATTCTGTGAAGCTGAAAGCAGTAATAATTGATGAGATGTGGTGGAGCGGAGGCTTGGCATAGCGCCAACTCTCCGTCAGCTGCCAAAATCCGCTACCTGTCTGTTTCTTCATGATAGTTTATCATTAGACAGCCACCTGCTTCTGCTAATGGCTCAGCGTAATGGTAGAAACGAGCCTTTTAACACATGCACATCACATGCAAATTACGCACATCATTCCTAATGAAAAATATGGCGATATTCCTCTTTCTCT
>BRDA01003463.1:83041-97088 GCA_036984385.1 Crenuchus spilurus
TATATATATATATATATATATATATATATATAAAGTACATTTACAAGCTTTTGATTGACATTTGACTCTTGGAACCTCTGTAAGGACCATGTTTTTGATCCTGACATTTTAAGATTTTCCTATTTTCTCTTTCTATGTCCTGAAGATGTAAGAGCACACACACACTCATGTCCCCTGCATACCCAGTCCAGCTGAACTGTCACTCACCAGAAGTTCAGCACCACAGGGCTTTTCTGATTTTCTGACAGGCCTGACATTAAGGTCCTGCCTCGCTCTTGACCACATTTATTCACTTCCAAGTAGGGAAAAAACATTTTTATTTCAGATGAAAAGTTCCAATTGTCTTCCCCTCTTGGGCATTTCTGATGGATATTATACTCGGTGCTATAAAGCGTGCAGTGCTAAACGACCTTTTGACTCGAAGTGTCCTCGTCCTGTCTGAACTGTTGGCAGCATAAGAGTTTGTGGCGTCTTGATTGTTTGTGAATGTGCAGTCTAGACGTCAGGTATGTCTTTCATTCCATTTACTTATGGCTGCTTTTAGTGTGAGTGAATGAGTTTGGCATCAACGTGAGCTGAAGCTCTGAACTGGCCATGTGTAAGTGCCTGTTGTTGTTGTACCCAATGGCTTGGTGGTGAGCACATTTGCCTCTCAGTGCCAGGGTCTCGGGTTGGATGGAGCTTCCATGTTCCCCCCTTGTCTGAGTGAGTTCCCTTCCAAGGTCTCCAGGTTTCCTCCAACAATCCAAAAACATTAACTAGGATGTAGCCATGAATATAGCCTTAGTGGCTCATATGCTTATATTGACTCTTTACATGTAATGAATATAATATATATGACCTTTTTTTAATTAATTATTAATCTCTTTCTCTTTCTCTTTCTCTCTCTTTCTCTCTCTTTCTCTCTCTCTTTCTCTCTCTCTTTTTTTTCTCTCTCTCTCTCTGTCTCTTTCTCTCTCTCTCGCTCTCACTCTTGCCCTCTTTCTCTCTCTCTCTTTCTCTCTCTCTCTCTCTCTCTCTCTTTTTCTCTCTCGCTCTCACTCTTGCCCTCATTCTCTTTCTCTCTCTCTCTCTCTGTCTCTCTCTCTCTCTCTTTCTTTCTCTCTCTCTCTTTCGTTCTCTCTCACACGCTCTCTCTCTCGCCCTCTTTCTCTTGCTCTCTCTCTCACTCACATTCGCTCTCTCTTGCTCGCTCTTGATTTTTATTGCTCTCTCTCGTGCTCTCTCTCAGGTATCCAGTCATCTTGTCTATAGAGAACCACTGTAGCATCCAGCAGCAGAAGAAGATAGCCCAGCACCTGAAGGAGATCTTCAAAGAGAAGCTGGATGTTGGAGAGTTCCTCACCAAAGAGTCCAAACAGCTGCCCAGTCCCAACAGCCTGAAGGGCAAGATCTTAATAAAGGTGAGGAAAGCATCTCACTGTCAACATTTCAACTACTATTGCTACAACTCCAGCTGTTGCTTTGTAGATGCTTAACTGGCATTTAGGTTTAAATTAAAATTAAGTGAATTTGATTGATAGTAACACTAAACTGCCTCTAAGCATAACCTCAACCTGAAGTGTAAACCCTGGTCCTGAATCTAATGCTGATTCTAACTATAACCCAAACACCTGTTAGGTATCAACAGGTTCCTGCTGATTTTTTTTTCTTTTTCATGCTTACTTTCATCATTCTGTTCTTTCTTCTTATAGCAACATTTCTCAGTCCTTCCACATATCATCTCACATATGGTCAATTAAATCACCATTACTGCCAGTTATACCACAGAACCACCAGTCTATCTCTTCTCTGCAGTTCATCTTATCAGTTTGATTATTACTCAGCCTCAGGTGCCCTTGGGCAGAGAGAGCATTAGGAGCTCAGCGCTTGACCTGTGATTGTATTTATGGAGGGATTTTCAGGGAGGTGTGTTGACAGCAGCAGGGCAGTGCAGGTTTTTCATGTCACCGCGGGCAGCGGGGTGCTGGACACAGGCTAAAGTAAGTGAGGACAGATGGCAGAGCCAGCCGGGCTCTCTGCAGGCCTTTTGCAAATGAAGAGCCGGGAAGGCCACCCCCCACACAAACTCACACCCAAATACGCTAATCACAGACCCCCTCAATGCCCAAACTTTTCACTTTTCATTATCTCTCTGCCAGCATATATATCTTGAAACATTTCGAATATTTTGTTGAATTATTTCTCAAATTAAAAGTTACTAATGCAAAGTAACTGTACAGGAAGTGTAGACTGTACACTTTCAGTCTGTACCACATTTGAGTTTCTGTATATAAGAGGAGCTAGTATTGTCTTTTGTATTTTTTGCATTGATTTTTGGATAAACAGAAAAGAATAAAGTTAAAGTAAATTTTGCACACATTTTGCCCTGGTCTGTCATTCATGTGGCTGCATCCATCCTCCCATTCTGTTCAAAACAGCAACTTATTGTAATGTATTTCCAAAATTTTCCAAAAGGCAACCATCAGAAGACCAAAAAATTATGTTTAGTAACCAGAAACTAGTTAGGGATCTGGTCTTGTGACCGGAAAGTTGCTGGTTCAGTCCCCGGGCAGGTCATGACTGGAGTGTCCTTGAGCAAGGCACCTAACCCCCAACTGCTCCCTGGCCACCATGGATAGGGCTGCCCACTGCTTCAGGCACATGTTCTCACAGCCTAGTGTGTTCACTATTGTGTGTTTCACTGCATGGAGGAGTTAAATGTGGAGGTCAAATTCTGTTGTTTGCCATCACATTGGCAAAGTTGAATCTAATGCAATCTAATACAAAATACCACTTACAGCTCCTGGCCACCGTATGGATAGTTTTCCTCTAGACTATCCTGTCTTCTCCATCTTTCCTAAAACATGTAAACTCACAGCTTTAATAGATCTCTATGGGCTGTGCTTCTACTGGCGTCCTCTAATAGATTAGAGTATACAGGACTAAATAAACAGAGGCAGAGCATCATAATGTAGGCATATACATTTTTCATACATTTGCTTCAGTAAGAATACAGATAATGTGACATATCAGAGAAGCAGTGTTTTCTGTGTAGTCTTTAAGCATTTGCCATCACATGACAGAAAAGTAAGAAAACAAATGAAGTATTGATTTTTTCCCTCCCTGCACAAGCAGCATTCACACAGGACACAAAATGATGAGAGTGGGGGGGGGGGACTAGACAGTGGGAGCGAAGGAAGAATGCCAATGTGGTGAGGGGCTATAATGACCCCTAAAGTAATCTGTGAGCTTCACAAAGGACAGAGTCTCTCCCGCTAAAGAGGGCATTTGTCTTCAGGCAGTGAGACGTCCTGTGTTTTGGGTGAACTTAATTTGCAGTCCCCAGTGAGGGTGTGTGTGTGTGTGTGTGTGTGTGTGTGTGTGTGTGTGTGTGTGTGTGTGTGTGTGTGTGTGTGTGTGTGTGTGAAGTCAGCATGATGTGTCTGGGGAAAGTCTCGTAATCAACATGTGAAAAATGAGCAGTGTCTGCCCTGTGGGATGGCGCTACACTCTGCCAGACCTGTTTACTTTAACCCAGAGGAAATAAGAGGATGTAGATGCTTTACTGCAGATGAATTCTCTCTTCACAGCAGATGGTGGTTGAGGGCATTTAATAGCCACTTCTGTCCTGATTGTAAAAAAATTTTTCAGTCATGTCTGATTTCCTGGTGATTTGCTTATGGGTGTTCACTCTAAAATTGTACTACACAGTGGAACCTTGACTTACGAGTTTAATTTGTTCTCAATTTCCTCGTATATGAAATTAAATTTCCCCATTAACATGAATTGAAATGCTATTAATCTGTTCCAGCCCCCATAAACTTTTACTAAAAGAGAATGTAAAGAAAGAAACTAGTCTTTTTAAATGTATTTACATTGAAGATCAGATATAGATGCTGGCAAAGGTGGAGGAGTTTGGTGGATGAGGTTGGGGGAGTTTCATTTTGTGCTCTAACGCTTAACTTACTTACTACACACTTTTGAATAATTTACTTATTTTTTTATTTTTGCCAATTTTCATCCCCTATCTTCATGCAGTAATTGCCAATTAACCCATCCGTCCACTAGGGGGCTCTCTCCAGCACTTTGCAATGCCCCTGACTCTAGGAGTGTGAAGTCAAACAAAAGTCTCCTCCGTTGCGTGTGATGCAGCCATCATCTTCTTTTCAAACTACCGCTGATACACCATCAATGGGGAGCCAACGCACTTGGAGGAAAGTGCAGGAACCCCAGCTCCAAATGGACCAATCAGTAGATGCCTGAGCCTGATTACAATGAGAGTGATAGGGAGAGAGTTACATCTGCCCGCCCAGAAAGAGCACGGCCAATTTTTGCTCTCTTGGCTCCGGCTGTTGATGGGAAACAGCATGACTGGGATTCGAACTCACGATCCTCTGGTCATAGTGTCAGCGTCTTAGCCTGCTGAGCCCCACCTCTCACTACACACTTAATATATATGCTGTTTTTATACCGTCTCAATAGTAATTTACTTAAACTCTAAATGAAGTATTCTAATATTAAAATTAAATAAAATTTCTGGTTTTCATGAGCTGTACTGATCAACAGTAAAATTCTTGAAATGTCACTTTACATGTAATGAATATAAAATATATTACTTTTTTGATTAAATTATGAATCTTTCTCTCTCTCTCTCTCTCTCTCTCTCTCTCTCTCTCTCTCTCTCTCTGCAGGGTAAGCGTCTGCCTCCATATCTTTCTGCAGATGCTGAGGAGGGGGAGGTATCAGATGATGACAGTGCAGATGAGATTGAAGATGACTTCAAATTGAAGAACAGCACAGTAAGAATGTCCATAACACACACACACACACACACACACACACACACACACACACACACACACACACACACAAATATATATATACATATACAACTGATGTCTCAAACACATTAAGAGGCAAGAAATGCAAGTCATGAACTCTTGACAAGACACAGCTGTTAACTGAAAGCCATTCCAGGTGACTACCTCATAAAGCTGACTGAGAAAATGCAAAGAAAGCTGCATCTAAACAAGAGGTGCTACTGTGAAGAATGTAAAATATAAACATATTCTGGTTTGTTTAACACTGTTTTGTTTACTAAATAATTCCATATGTATTTATTCATAGTTTAGATGACTTTAGTATTAATCTACAATGCAGAACATTTTTAAATCATGAAAAACCACTGAATGTCCAGAAGGTGTATCCAATTTTTTGACTGGTGTAATATAATATACACTGAGAACTTTGCTGGTTTACTTTGACTTCTTGCCCAAACTCTGGTCTCTCTCTCTCTCTCTCTGCTCCACACCATGTTTGATGGACTCTTCCCTGCTGTCAGTTTGGGCTGACTGTAAGCACATCCTGCCAGACTTTAGTCAAGACTCCATCGATCAGTTCAGAATCCCCCAGTGTGGCCTTTTGTGTGCAGAAAAACAAACCTTGTATCAGTTCACAATAACAGTCATTGGAATCCTCCAGCTTAAAGCATTCTCTGCATAAAACAGACTGCATTCTAATGCTAAATAATCCCCAGGTTTGCAATAATAAAAGCCTTTAGGCCTATGTGCTACTCACAGTCTAGTCACGCAGCCATATTCATCAACATCTGGTGCTTTTTTGACACTAATGTGTATGCTTTACTCACAGGTCTCAGTCTAAATGCATTTCTGTGCTAGAAGCTGCCCATTTTTGTTATTTTTTCATATTATCAATCAGTGCACAAAAAAAAACAGAAGTATTAAGCTTATTATTCCTATATGTGGGCCAACATTTCATTCCCTCACTCTACTACACATATTAATTTCATAATAGTTAATTTATAATTCACTGAAAAATCAAACAACCCAATTGAGAACTGGAGAAACTATCCTCATAATCACTAGAAATCAGAACTAGCTTGACAACACTTAATATTGCTAATAGATGAATAATTAAAATAAATTTGTTTAGTTAACTCTCTGGTGTCCGCGCTCCTAGAAGGGAGAAAACTGAAATTCCACAAAAAAACTTATATAACTTTGCCCCATATATACACATATAACTCTAAACATACCCCAGAAATATTAAAGGGTCTAGTTTTCAGATATATATAGATTGAATCAAAAAATATTTTTAGATTCTTCTGAGAGAAGCATAAATAACCAGATACACATTTTTCATCACGAGTCAGAGAGCAGCGCTTTTTTTGCTCATTCATGCAATCTGTGATATATATAATGACATGGTGATTGCACACATGCCAGTGGAGGATTAGAGGCTGAGAAATGTGTGAAAACACCCATTTGGTCTCTGTAAACATAGTTCACTCACCTGAGCAAAGACCTCTCACCTAAGTGCTCGCACCTATCTCATGAATATACAATGTAGGAACAAGTGAAGAGTATAACACAGTGTCACCCCAAATTTGTTAAGCTTTAGGAATAAAACTACATACAATTTATTACAGTTGTAATGACCAGTGTGTAGCCAACACTTATGTTTACAAAATTCTGAGCTCCAAAAGTCTTGGCTGGAAATGTTTGGAGTGAGTTTTTCCTAGGATGTATAAGGCTATAGACTTAGTGTGAAGTGTGAACCCACACACAACTCATTGAGTGTACAGGGCTAGTCAAACACCTCACCTCGATTTCTGCACTGGATGTCATCCAGGACAAATTAAAACCCTAATTTTTCACATTAGTGATGTCGTTGGATACATCTTGATTGCGCTAATTGCAATTTAATGTTTCACGTAATACGTCCAGTGTAATAACCATGTTATTTTTTTCCGCTCAGTGATTAATGCATAATGATCCACTCTGAGAAATCAGAGCGAGCCTATTACAAGAGCTTCCTCTTATTCCACAGATGTGTTTGCAATAGTGGAGTCAGATTTATTTTTCAATATTAGGGAAGAGGGATGTGCCTAGGCCTGGTGAATGTGAGTCTGGGGGTGCGTATTAAGACTCTACTTTCACTTTCAGTCAAGACCGGCATTATGAGAGACCTGGGATTAATGGAAGACCTGTAGCCAAGGCCTAGGCATGTAGCTGTTGGGGAGAAGTTTTGGGGGTAATCTTTAAGTTAGTACAAAAATGTCTTCTCAGCTGGATAGAGTCTCTTTTGGATGTACCGTGGATATCTGTTTCAGATTTCCGCTGCACAATCATTTTGAGTTTTGTTTTATCTTTTGAATCTATCTCGCAAATACATCTACATCTACAAATACATTTGGGCGGCATGGTGGCTTAGTGGTTAGCACGTTCGCTTCTCAGCGCTGAGGTCTTGGGTTCGAGTCCACATCTGAGCGGAGTTTCCATGTTCTCCCCGTGTCTGCGTGGGTTTCCTCCGGGGACTCCGGTTTCCTCCCACAGTCCAAAAACATGGAGGTCAGGTGAATTGGCTACTCTAAAAAATTACCCTGGTGTGTGTATGAATGTGTATGTCTGTGTGTGTATGTATGTATGCCCAGATATGGTTGGCACTCTGTCCTGGGTGATCCCCTAGTACTCGATGCAGTCCTCCAGGTGGACGGTCGCTTCCGGTTGAGAGTACGCTGTGCGCGATTGGCTGCCGCTTCTCGCCGGTGTGTGTGATTGAGTGTGTGTAAATGGAGTGTGTTGATTGTAAAGTGTCCTTGGGTTTGAGAAAGTCGCTATATAAGTGTAACGTTCATTCATCTAGCGTACATCAGTAAAGGACATCTAAATGTCTAAAAAACATTAATTCCTGTCTTCTGTGGTCAAAGACATTTAGATTACATTACATATACATTATATATTGGACACTGGGTTTTAGTTATAATGACCAAAACTGTTTAAAATGCCCAATTGAATGGAGATTTGACATTGACAGGCTGATTAATTAATCCCATACGTAATGGCAACCAGTCGACCCACCCAAATGCTAGGACTCTCCCAATCACTTGTAATGTCCCTGACTCTAGGAGGGTGAAGACTAGTACAGCCTCCTCCATTGTGAAGTCAGGCGTTACCTCTTTTAAAACTGCTGCTGATACATCACCGCTCTGCAGCCCACGAGCTTAGAGGACAGCGCAGGATGCGCTTTGATGCGTCTCCGATCCATCAGCCAACAGACACCTGAGCTGGTGGACATTGCATGGTAGTACTGATGGGGAGAAAGTGCCATCTACCCTCCCAGAAAGTGCACTGCCAATGTTGCTCTCTCTGATGATGGTTGATGGCAAGCAGCATGACCTGGATTCAAACTCATGATCCTCTGATCAGGCCGAGGAATTCTAACAAAATTGGAAGAATTATTTTTGAGGAATTTTATCACATTGTATCATATTATGAAGAGCCTTTTTAAATTGATTTTAAATTACCTGGGTTTTAAATGACTCTTTGGTACATGCATGCAACATTGGATTGAAGTTTTGAGAATCAAAGTTGGCTTCGCCGGCTGTGGTCAGATATGAAGACTGGTCTTTGAAAAAAAATTCATTTGATTCTTTGAAAAAGACCATTTTAAAGAATTGCTTTGCTAAACTGAACCAAACTGCCTGTCACTATGAGAGGTTTTATGAAGGCTATTGTTCTTTTGCCTGTTGCAGTTATATTGTCATTCAACAATCATGTTTTTATTCATCTCTTCTTAAAAAAGGCCTGTTGGAGACACTGTGGTGTATCAACTTAAATTAGTCACACAGTTCCAGCAGCCATGTTGAATGAACTCCTGTGGAGCAGATGCTGTCTCAGCTCTGTGAAGCATAAATTTAACTCGATGGGAGGTAATTTAACACTGATGGTTTTGACTGTGGAGAGGGGCTTCACAGGGTAAAGTGACAGGAGTGTCTGTATACAGCCGATTAAAAGAGTCTAATCACAGACGTCTGAGTTTAGGTGGGGTTCACTACTACTGATTTACTAATGTTGAGGTCTTTCAGTTGAAACAATCTTGTTGACAGTTGTATTTGTGCTTCTCACACATTCTTATTCAATTATTTTTATTTTTTTATTTTTATTTTTTTTCCTACATTGTAAATGAACACTGAAGTTATCCAGTCTATGAGTGAACACATAATGAATCATGTAGTAAATTTAAAAGTGTTAAACAAACCAAAACATGTTTTAGATTTTACTTCAAAGTAGACACACAACTGATGTCTCAAACACATTAAGAGGCAAGAAATGCAAGTCATGAACTCTTGACAAGACACAGCTGTTAACTGAAAGCCATTCCAGGTGACTACCTCATAAAGCTGACTGAGAAAATGCCAAGAAAGCTGCATCTAAGCAAGAGGTGCCTACTGTGAAGAATGTCAAATATAAACATATTCTGGTTTGTTTAACACTCGTTTGTTTACTAAATAATTACAGATGTACTTATTCATAGTTTGGATGATTTTAGTATTAATCTACAATGCAGAACATTTTTAAATGTCCAGAAGGTGTGTCCAAACCTTTGATTGGTACAGTATATACAATATGTGCAGAAAGTTAAAATGTGAAGACGTTTGATCTCTGTAGAAGATGCAAGAACTAACTTTCATTTAAGAAATCACTAAAACATGGTTTAAACCACGGTGCCCAAACTTTTGCATATGATTATATATATATAATGTATAGGTGAGTGTGTATCTTTGATTTGTGTGACATCAAAAAAGGTTCCAGACAGGCTGTTTTTTTTGTAGCTCAGTTGAACTATATGTGATATTGTAACATCATTCCATCAAAATTATTCTGTTTCAAATAAACAATGAACATTTCTTTTCAATTACATGGATCATTTAGCAGGACATTGCATTGCTGTAGGATTAGTGTAAAGAATAGGTAGTAAATCTTGCAAGCATTTATTACTGAATTTCCTGGCATTCCAGTCAAGTCCCATTGCTTTTTTTATGCTTTCCGCTGATTTTATGGATGAGTATTAAGTCTAGTCATGGACTACCCTGGTGTTTCACCATTAAAACTCACATTTAGTCCCATTTATGGCCAGAGAAACCAGCCCTCTGAGATTAGAACTGCAATAAACGGGTCGTCATTTATGTGTAATGAGGTGGTTTTAGCAGTGTTCTGGTTTGTAATTGCCATGCCCCCTTTTTCCTCAGTCTAATGGACCCACACAGCACCTGGTAGAGTCACACATCAGGAAGAAGCTGGACTCTCTGCTGAAGGAGTCTCAGATTGGAGATAAAGAAGATACAGACAGCTTCTCTATTCGAGCACTACTCCGAGCTACTCATGAGGGATTACACAAAAACCTGCGCAAGGTAACCAACTGTTCCACTGCACTAATATACACTCACCATTCTCCTTATTACAAACACCTCCCTTCTACTTTCACCAACTGGCCACTTCCTCAGGTGTTAAGTCTGGACATCCACATAGGGAGCAAAGTTAAAAATGAGCTTGTAATTGTGATTTTAGAACATTTCTATTGGATGATAATCAGTAACAGTACTTCTCATTCAATGTTTTTATTATTTTTTTTTTCCTACATTGTAAATGAATACTGAATTCATCCAGACTATGAAGGAACACATAATGAATCATGTAGTAAACATAAAAGTGTTAAACAAACCAAAATATGTTTTAGTCATGAACTCTTGACAAGACACAGCTGTTAACTGAAAGCCATTCCAGGTGACTACCTCATAAAGCTGACTGAGAAAATAACCCTAACTAACCCTGACTAACCCTAACCCAAGAAAGATGCCATCTAAGCAAGAGGTGCCTACTTTGTAATGTAAAATGTAAACATATTCTGGTTTGTTTACTTGTTTGTTTACTAAATAATTACATATGTATTTATTCATAGTTTGGATGACTTTAGTATTAATCTACAATGCAGAACATTTTTAAATAATGAAAAACCATTGAATGTTCCAGAAGGTGTGTCCAAACTTTTGACTGGTACTATGTATATTTCATTTGAGTTATATATACACACACAGACAGGGGCGTAGCAGCAAATTCTGGGCCTTATACACTCTCAATGTCAGTGGGCCCCTATAAATGCCAGTAAACGAGGCGCATGAGCAAAAAGGGGTATTTATTGAAATAAAAAAGCATAAATAAGGTTTTAAGCTACAAACAGATCAGATGATGTTGATGTAGCTATTTACATGTTGATATATGCGGCAGAAATATTGCTGAGGGGATAATTAAGTCTCAGCACAGAGTTTCACTTTTAGCTCTGCTAGTTCTGCTTCTGTGTTAGTAGACAATAGGCTTTAGCACACACACTGAACCAAAAGACTAACTTACTTTAAACTTAAGATAAACAACTCACATTTAGGCAGCAATTCTACCAGTCAGCAGCTAACTAGCTCTCTCTCTCTCTCTCGGTCTCTCTCTCCTCTGTCTCTGTCTCTCTCTCTCTCATCAACATACCAACGTAAGGGGGGGGGGTCGGAGGTGGGAGCTCACCCTTGAATACTTATGTCATCTTACTTTGTCTCTGGTCATGTCTAACCTCAGGCTCACAAAAGCTGACAGGACTGGCCACTGCTGCTCCTGCTCCAGCTGCACCAGAGCCACTGTTTGTTTCTGAAACTGGTTAAAGTTGATAACTAACGTTAGCGGCTCATAATTGTCTTTATGCTTACAGCCACAAGCAGCCTGGTTGGCAACTAACTAAACTAACGACTTCACGTGAGCCTCCAAAAATCAGCACCAGCTGTCTGGAGTGGACTACTTTAACTTAAATTGGACTTTGCATAACAAGAAAACTAGGTTCACCTTTGGGAAAGAAAGCTGTCAACATCTGTCTCCCCTCTTTCTGCCTTCTTTGCTTTTCATCCCTTTCTTTCTTCTTCTGATATCCCGATTTCTGCTTATTGGGCAGCATGATGTGTAGCACCATCATTCAATCTACACTCACTGACGTTACACTTGTCGCTAGTCGCTGTTGGGCGGACTAAACCATTTTTGGCCTCCAAGAGGGGGCCCCAGAATGTCTAATATGTTGAGAGGACTGTGACTAAAGTTCATTCCCTCAGTTGATATTATCAATATATTTGAAATATTAATTAATAAATAATTAATTTGAGGGCCCAATTCATTTGAAATAAAAAAACAAAAAAAAAACAAGGATTTTTATGGGCCCCTCTCCCTACTCAGGCCCTGGGTAGTCAGGTCCACTTTTCCCCCCACTTCCACACCCCTGCACACAGACACTATATACTGTATATATATATATATCTTGCTGTGGCCTTTAGTTTTTTGGTTTCTTTCCAGAAACATAACAGCCTGATCTTGTATGGTTCAAATACCTGCCCGGGGATGTTGCAGAGATGGCTGCTGAGTTAACATTTTAATAAATAAAACATGATTTATTCAGCAGTGCAGCTTTTACACATTAAAATCACAGATTGTAAGCATAGACAAGTTATCCTGCCAGTTTGGTCGGTCACCTTGTAGCCTGTTCATCACTGACATGGTATTGTTGTTAGGTGCCTGAGGGTGGAACACCACCCAAAAAAATAACAGAAACTGACCAGTGATGAAAGGATGAACGTAGATCAGTGCCAACGCTCCGCCCATGCAGACCACACACTGCGCATAGGACACCAAGTGCCCTGGGGTGCACCAAAAAGAATCAAAATAATAGTAATCATAATGACATATTTAAAAAAAAATATATGTAAATCATGTTAATAGATATATGCAGTGGTGGTTCTAGCTTGTGTGACGCCCTCTGTGAATGCACCCTTTATCACCATCCCATCCTCCCCTCCCCCAGCAAACGCTCCATGATATCTACAGTGATGCTGCTAGTGGACGTTTTGTTTTCTGTTCAGATATGGAGATTGAAATCATGGTTACAGCAATGAAACAGCTCTTTATTTTGTGAAAATAGACTCATCTGTTTGTCTTATGAGCAGACAAGTGCTGTCTTGCAGGCTCAATGCACATAAAAGAGGTGCAACATCAATTTTTATGGCTGATAATGATTTTTAGAGCCAGTGGCCAGTGTTTATTAGCTTTTTCATGCTAGATTAACACACTTCCAGTACTTTCTACCAACCAATGAGAGCATTATTTCTCTATTATTTAATGAGATGCCATTTAAAATTATTGAGTAAAAACCAGTTAAATAGCATAAATAAAGTAACATGCTATATCGAATTTAAAGCAGCCAACAGGCTGTTTTGCAGAAATGGTTGCACATTATGTTACATAGCTAATCCATTGACCTGGCTCGTCATAAAACTACAGCAAAATCTCTCAAAATGAGAATACATTTTATCATAAACCTGCCAATTCTGATTCTTGGTCGATTCTGCTCTTGCATCATTGGCACATACTGTACATGCTCACATGTCTACACTCAAAGCTACAGCATATGAGGAGAAAATGCAACATCTCACATCCAGATCTTCTGCAGGACTCCTGCTCCAGGGCCCTCAGAGAGATGATGGTGTTATGAACACACTGCAGACTCTAGGAGAGCATCACACCAAATACACACACTGCAGTGTCCAAACCGCTGCAGCGCTGTCACTTTTTCATATTTCATATTTCTCTCCTACTTCCTCTCTTTTTCCTATTATTAGAGCTGGCACTCCCCGAACATCCATTTTAATGAGGCATCTGGAATGCACTGAGGGTGTTTCTCTTCCTGTGGTGTGTGTGTGTGTGTGTGTGTGTGTGTGTGTGTGTGTGTGTGTGTGTGTGTGTGTGTGTGTGTGTGTGTGTGTGTGTATGTATGTATTATCTAATCTGCTTCTCCTCATGCTGTGTGTGTGTGTCTATAATGTGCTTGGCTGTTGTTCCTCGTCTGTCTTGTCTGTCAGTGTGCAAAGCAGGTTTCCTTTGTTTTAACATATTAAGTTATTCTGAAGAAAACGTACAGCAGAACCTCAGTTATCATTAATCTGTTCTAAAGTGCCTGATAATAACTGAAATGAACGATAACTGAAGCAATATTTCACATAAGAAATAATTTAAATTCAAGTAATCTGTTCCAGACACTCCAAAATTTTAACAAAAATACATTTTATATAGATTAACTATAGTTTTACATACAGAACACAATGAGAAATAAATACAAACCGGATTCCAAAAAAGTTGGGACACTAAACAAATTGTGAATAAAAACTGAATGCAATGATGTGGAG
>BRDA01003463.1:97188-140938 GCA_036984385.1 Crenuchus spilurus
AAAATATTAGATGTTGGCACCTCCTCATCATTGCATTCAGTTTTTATTCACAATTTGTTTAGTGTCCCAACTTTTTTGGAATCCGGTTTGTACAAAAGACTAATGAAATGGATGAATAAACATTTAACATCACTCTTACAGGTTTATGCTCTGTTTTAGAGTGTGCTGGTGTGGTCCAGCCTGCAGCCTTTGTTTTTGTACACCTGTTCTCGGGATTCTCTGCCGCTATTTGTTTTCACACCTGTTTTCAGGTGGTAGTGCTGTGAGCCATCACTTTACTGTGACGTGTTTTAGTTTGTTTTGAGTGTTATCAACGAGAAACAAAGTCTGAGACACAACGAGAAACGCGTTAATCATATTATTTCTAATATTACAAATAATATGATTAAGTATTAATTAATCTCACATAGACTTTCTCTACTAATATATTTTAATATTTCACACCATCATAAACATTCATTATTTATCTTTTAATCTATTACTTATTATGTAAGGTCACATATGCTTTTCAGGTTATTCTATTTAAGTTAAACTTAATATCTGATCATCTTTATGATAACTTGTGTGTTCTGAAAATATACATTTACATTTAAGGCATTTAGCAGACACACTTATCCAGAGTGACTTACCAAAGTGCTATTCTGTTTACCCAGGAAAGATCCCTAGCTAGTTAATACTGGAGAGAATCCAGAAGATACCTCAAACTGCCAAATACAGAAGTCAGTATGGATGCCTAGATACACAATACTCAGCATACACTACTTGAATGTTAAAAAAATAAAGACATAAGTACAATCATGAGCATCTAATAAGTACAGGATGAGTACTCTTGGAAGTGTGGATGCTTGTCTTTCATGCTTCTTGAAGGATGCTGGGTCAAGCTGAGCTGTACTTTAAATTTGAAGGGCTCTTGGTATGGATCAGGTTTTGACCATTGCCATCATGTATGGAGGAGCTGGTTCATTATTGGCTTTCTAGGCCGTCATCAGGGTTTTGAATCTGATACAGGCACCCAGTGAAGAGAACACAGCAGAGGAGTTATGTGACTGAATTTCAGAGCATTGAAGACAAGTTGTGTTGCTGAGTTCTGGATGAGTTGCAGGAGCCTGATGGCACGCATAGGGAGACCATTTTTGTTTTTTTTATTATCAAGTGTTGTCTTTTGTTTCTTCTGTTTGGGTCTTCAGGCTACTGTTCTAATAGAGCAGAACAGATCAGATATCCATTCAGATTTATACCACATTTGGTATGTTTGGAGTCAGATTGTGATTTCTGGTCATGTGGCTGAGTTTGACCGGTCAGGTCTGACTTTTTGAGGATGGTGGTTTATAGTGAAATAGTTGCTGTGCCAAAGCTGAAGGCAGCTTCCTCAACACCTTACTGTCACAAATTCTCTCTGGCTTGGAAGGCAGCATGTTGATTTGAAGGTACTGGCAAATGAGTTGCGTTTCTGGCTTGAAGGCATCGGTATGTCATACCATTGTACATGCCTAGGTGCCTTCTTACCTTAGAATACTGACTGAGAACCCAATCTCATTAAATTTTTTTTCTGAATGAAGCCTCATGATTTACCTGATTGTATCCATCCATCTTCTCACTGGTCATCCTTTTCTTCATTTACTTTCAACTGCTCTGGCACATTCCAGTTGAGGTTGGACTCCGCCAGGGCTGCCCTTTATCACCGATTGTGTTGATAATTTTTATGGACAGAATTTCTTGCCATTGCCAAGTGATTCAAGATGTCCAATTTTGTGACCTCAAGATTCCATTTCAGATTTTTGCAGATGATGTGGTCCTGCTGGCTTCATCAAACCAGGAACCTCCAGCTCTCACTGGACCAGTTTGAAGCAGCTGGGATGAGAATTACCACCTCCATATCTGAGACCATGGTACTCAGCCGGAAAAAGGTGCTCTCTCTCCGGTTTGGGAGTTAAGTGGAGGAGTTTAAGTATCTCTGGGTCTTGTTCACAAGTGAGGGTAAGAGGGAGCGGGAGATTGACAGGCAGATCAGTGCGGCGTCCACAGTGATGCGGGCTCTGTACCGGTCTGTTTTGGTGAAGAGGGAGCTGAAGGCTTTCTGTTTACTGGTCGGTCTACATTCCAACCCTCACCTGATCATGAGCTTTGGGTGGTGACTGAAGGAATGAGATCATGAATACAAGCAGCTGAAATGAGATTTCTCTGCAGGGTGTCCGGGCTCTCACTTAGAGATAGCGTGAAGAGTTTGGACATCTGGAAAAGACTCAGAGTAGAGCTGCTGCTCCTCCATACTGAGAGGAGCCAGTCGAGGTGGTTTGGGCACCTGGTTAGGATGCCTCCCTGGCGAGGTGTTCCTGGCATGTCCAGCTAGGAGAAGACCCTGGGGAAGACCCACAACATAGTCCCTCCAGTGTATGTCTCAGCTGGCCTTGGAATCCTCCCATATGAGCTAGAAGAGAAGGACGTCTGGTCTACTTTGCTTGGGTTGCTACCCCCACGACCCGGACACGGATAAGCGGAAGATGATGTACGGATGGATGTTCTGGCATAATAATAAGCTTCAGTTTTCTCTTACTGAATTGAAGAGTAAACAGTTCTGATTGATTTTGTATTTAAACATAATACGGTGCATTAAAAGCATATGCTGGTATGCTTTATGTGTGATATGCAGCATCAATGTGCCCAAGAATGGCTACTATGATACGTTTTCTGATTATCCATCATCACATCCAAACAGAATGGGGAAAAGCCTTTTACTTAATAAAGTGTCTACATAAATCATATGCTAGAATAAAGGTACTACTTTATAGTCAAACAGAATAAGTAGGTCAAAGCAGCATGTGTACACATGGCCCTGGGCTCAGACTGTACTTGTTAATGTCTAATCTGACCAACATTTCTCATTGGCATGATTGAATGTTTTGATTAATTATCGGCTGAGCCATTTATCCCCCAGATTTTCACACCAGTAGGCATGTGGGGCAGATATGCCCATTTAGTTGATTTAGCTCTTTGAGATTTCCTTGAAATGTAAAGTGCATTACAAATAAAATGTATTACTATTATTATTATTATTATTATTATTAAATTGTGTCTAATGGAATTATACAAGGAGACATGAAAAGGTCTTTCAGGTGCATGTAGTCGTTTTTTATTTTAATATTCAGTCTGATGTTACTTCTAGGGATGTAAGAAAATGTCCATACATTTGAGTATTGCAGTATTATGTTTGTGACAGTGTTTCAAATTGTAACTTGTAGTTAACAAACTGCAGTTTTTTTTATTATGTGTTGTGTTTAAACCGCTGCCCACTAGATGGCAGTGTTGTATTTTTCAGCCATTAGACTCTTCCACTCTAACATAGTAGTGTAAGGATGCATGTTAGCATTAACCTAGCAAACCTAGCTGAGTAGTAATGTTATCAGTAATGGTAAAATGGGAAATAACACAATATATAGTATTTTAACCTCTGTATTGTGATATGTATCACCAGGTTCTTACCAAATCACAGCCCTAATTACTGCAGTATTACATTGGAGCAACATTTTAATAATTTGGGTTTAATTACATACAGCATCATAAGTATGATTAGACTTGTTTTCTATGAGCTGTAGAGTGGTGCAGTGTTTCACAAACTGTATTCTAAACCAATACATATGTCTTGCTGTGCTCCCGCCACAGCTCATCCCTCTCTGTCCATGTGCCTTGTTTGTTTACATTCTGCTGTCCCTGCCCTCATCATGTCATCATGTCGGTTATTGGCCACACCTTGTCTTGTCTCATCACACAGCCCTGCTTCCTCATTCCCCAGTCTAATTATGGTTACTTTAAAGGTTCCCTCGTGTCTCACAGTTCTTGTCCATCATTTATTATCATGTATGTCCTCATGTTGCCACAGCCACAGTCTGTTTTTTTCCAGTTAAATAAAGAAGTTTTGTCACGGCCCACCACTGCATCCGTCTCCTCCATAACACAACACTCTGACACTTGAAAGTGTGAAATGCAGATCATGTCAGTTATAAAAATATATCTCCATGTTTTCCAGTTATTTTGGTTCATGAATAGTTATTATGTCATCATGAATAAGTCAAAAATGTCGAAACTATTGTCCATATTAAAATCATATATACAGAAATTCCTTTGTGTATACATTCTTTTTTTTAATTTTGTTTATTTTCTTCTAAACATCATTACCCTGTATGAAACTAACATTTTTCCTTGTCTTGATGTTTTTATAACTACAGTCTTTCTGGACAACAGTTATGTATGAATTTGTTATGAATTATACATTTTGTGTGTGTGTGTGTGTGTGTGTGTGTGTGTGATGTTCTTGTTCTAAGAATTCCAAAGAGGGTTTGAAGAAGTCTCAGAGTCGGTCCTTCATCAGCAACCTCAAGCAGAAGGTGAGAAAACTCATCATTCTTTTTATATCATTTTTTGCTTTTTTATTATTAAGTCTTATTTTTAATATCTTCTCTACATTATTCGGTCATTTTTAGGTAGGAAACATTGTGTTACATTGCATTTTCCATTTCATTCACATTTTGAAGTTGAATTCTAAACTTTGCTTCTTTAGTTTAGAACTGACTTTAATTTAGAGCTGACTTTAATTTAGAGCTGACTTTAATTTAGACCTGACTTTAGTTTAGAGCTGACTTTAGTTTAGAGCTGACTTTAATTTAGAGCTGACTTTAGTTTAGAGCTGACTTTAATTTAGAGCTGACTTTAGTTTAGAGCTGACTTTAGTTTAGAGCTGACTTTAGTTTAGAGCTTACTTTCAAGCACAAACTTTCTAGCACACACTAGAAATCAATAGTCACCCAGTCCAGTCGTTTCTCTAAAGAATACATCATACAAATTCCTCTCAACCCACTCAAACCCACATTCAGATCTTAATTAAGGAATCGCAGAGTAGTCGATGTGGTTTAGGATACAGTGTAACTTACTGACTGGGATGTTTAGGTGCCAATTACAAAGTGCTATGGTTTGTTAGCGAACTGGGCTTAACTGATGAACATCTGGTTTGAGTGGAAAACAGTGTGATAGCATTTTTACTGAGCTATTTTTTTTAAGGTTTTCAGTTTGTCAGGCTACCCCTAGTGGTGTACTAGTGGCTAATTGTAGTGGTGTACTAGTGGCAAATCCTATTGGTGTACTAGTGGCAAATCCTATTGGTGTACTAGTGGCAAATCCTATTGGTGTGCTAGTGACAAATCCTAGTGGTGTACTAGTGGCAAATCCTATAGGTGTACTAGTGGCAAATCCTATTTGTGTGCTAGTGACAAATCCTAGTGGTGGACATGTGACAAATCCTATTGTACTAGTGGCAAATCCTAGTGGTGTACTAGTGACAAATCCTATTGTTGTACTAGTGGCAAATCCTAGTGGTGTGCTAGTGACAAATCTTAGTGGTGTTCTAGTGGCAAATCTTAGTGGTGTGCTAGTGGCAAATCATATTGGTGTGTTAGTGACAAATCCTATTTGTGTGTTAGTGACAAATCCTAGTGGTGTACTAGTGTCAAATCCTAGTGGTGTGCTAGTGACAAATCTTAGTGGTGTGCTAGTGACAAATCTTAGTGGTGTGCTAATGACAAATCTTAGTGGTGTGCTAGTGGCAAATCCTAGTGGTGTACTAGTGACAAATCCTAATGGTGTGCTAGTGACAAATCCTAGTGGTGTGCTAGTGAGAAATCCTAGTGGTGTACTAGTGGCAAATCCTAGTGGTGTGCTAGTGAGAAATCCTAGTGGTGTGCTAGTGAGAAATCCTAGTGGTGTACTAGTGGCAAATCATAGTGGTGTGCTAGTGACAAATCCTAATGGTGTGCTAGTGACAAATCCTAGTGGTGTGCTAGTGACAAATCCTATTGATGTGCTAGTGATAAATGGTGTACTAGTGGTGTACTAATGGGAAATTCCAGTGTTGTACTAGTAGTCTAAAGAAGGTTTGAGAAGGAGGCTTAGGGCCAAAAGATCACCAGCTTGACCCCCTGGACCAGCAGGAAAATGGAGGTGTGAATAAACCGACTTTAGATACAGATATAGACAATGACATTGTCCAGCATCCCTCACAGACAGTAATTAATTATATTCTTTCCCTTTCTCTGTTCCTTCCTTTGCCCTCCCTTTCTTTCATTGATTATTTCACTCATTTCACCTGTCCTTTGGTGCTATTGTGCTCTTTTGTGATTCTCTCTCTCTCTCTCTCTCTCTCTCTCTCTCTCTCTCTCTCTCTCTGTCACTGGAATTGCATGACAGTGTGAGTCAGGGTGGTCTCGAGGTGCTCTCGGGTTGGGGGTTGAGATTTTGCCCCCTGGCTAAGGGCTGAGAGAGCAGCTGAGGGACTCTGAGAGTAATCGCTATTGATAAGTGTGGAACGGCTGCTAATGAAGTGCCAGTCATGCTGATCAGAGCCTGCAAGCTCCCCTTGGCATGCATATTCACTCCCAATTAGCCATCCGCTGCATAGAAATCCTAGTGCAATGTATTTGGAGAATATCTGGAATAATAATTATCACACTGCTCATCATAACATCGGGAATGCTGGACTAGCAAGTGTATATTAGCTATATGTTATAATGCACTATAATGCTGGTTATAACTGAAAATGTACTTATATATGATAGGTTGATAGGTGTTAAAATTCCTCATTCACATCTACAGTACTCAGCAAACATTACATGTTATCTCCATAATAGTTTCTGAATAGCAAGTCTTAAGGTTAATAATTGAATTAGGGCTTAAGTTGTAATATATTTAATAATCGTGTTTGATTTTCTAAAGGCCTGTTGAGATGAATTTCAGATGATGTTAGTCTTTCATTGCTCGCTTATAGAGAAAGTTACATCAGTCGTGTGAAATGAGGATGCCTGTGTGGTGGGCACATGTATAAATTAAGCACTGTTCATGGTCATGGCATGTTATTCATGTCTATTCACATCCAGTAGCAACAGAAACCGTCTGAAATTAGTTCAATGGAACTTTCAGCTATAGTTCAATATGAATGCTGCTGCTTTTTAGCCTCGTGTTTAGTATGTGATTCTGAGATCATTTACAAATTTTCATTGCTCAAATGTTGCTCTTTGATGGCTCAGGAGACTTATTACAAATTCTTCTAAAATTCCTCAATAGAATAGCGTGAGACTAAATGAGACTGTTCCACAACAGTGAGGAAAATCTTATTCCTGGATGAGTTTATTCTGTGATTCATGTTTTTAGTAAGCAGAGTTATCTGAGCAAATCTGAGCACAGGTGGGTAATACAAAGTTTCTCACATTAAACATATCTTGGTTGACACCTGCATTAACCCTCTGGAGTCTGCACTCCTGCCAGCGGAATATGAATGAAATTCCGCAAAAACATTTATATAACTCTGCAAGATTTTATCTTAGAAACAAAGCAAAACATACCCCAGAAACTTTAAAGGGTCTACTTCAAATATTTATAGCTTGAATCTAAATATATTTTTATATTTATATATTTTTATATAAATATAGTGTTCACACCTATCTCATGATTCTTCAATGTAGGGTTAGTGCATGCGTGAAAACAGAGTGTCACCTCACATTTGTTAAGCTTTAGAAATAAAACCACATATAATTTCTAAAAACTGTAATGAGCTGTGTGTAGCCAACACCTCTATTTATTCAGTTCAGAGCTCCAACGTATTGGCTAGAAATGTTTTTGTGCTTGGCTAGAGTGTTTTTTTTTTTCACAATATATCAACACATCTGAAAATAGGTTTTTGGAAAGTCTTTTAGAGCAGATTGAATCAAAATATAGATTTATGACACTCTTACTGTTTTAACACTGTTGTTGTTAAGTTTGTGCTGAACAACAGCCTGTGTAACACTTTGGGGGAAAAAATATCTGAAATTGGTGTAATTTGTAAAACAAAAACAAACAAAAAATCAGTCAAGCGCTGTCAGACTACATCAGAGTGTATGAAATACCCTCAGACTGCAGAGGGTTAATGACAGGAGTAAATGGTGTAAATCTGATTTTCTGCTGAACTGTTACTTAATAATATGGTCGGATGTGTTTACTGCTGTGCAGATAGTGTGGTAGTGTGAGTCTAATTCAGAGTAATGGTGTTCATATTGACAGGCCGTTGGACGTCTGCAGACTGCTACTGGTCTGATGTCTGATAATCACTGTTATTATTGCTCTTGGTCAGTCATGGATTGTAAACAAACACACAAAGATGCCTGCTTTGAAAAGCAGAGGAAATCACAGGGGACCAAGCATCTTTCTATTTATTATGTTCCATTGGCTCTGTCCTTCCTTGGTCATTTATCACCATTATTATGCAAAAATCAATGGCATTGATTGGAATGATAGCCCCCCTATGCTTGTATTGTTACTTCAACAAGTCATGGATGCTGCCCCTGTAGGATTCTATGGGCTAAATTATATTTACTTTGTGCCAGCAATCAGGTTCCTGCACAGTGTTTGTGGTCTGTTCCATATTAAAAAAGACTTGTGTTCTCTGGCCTGTTTCACTCTTTTGTCTATGCTGAGCATTTAGCAGGAGGTTGTGGCTTAGTGTGATTAATTAATTGTGCATTAATCGAAATTGCAGAGTTGATCTCTGCAATCAGTTAATAGCAAAAGGCTCCAATTAATTAATTCTCTATAGTCGACCTACATGTCCTTCCTGAATAAATCATCTGAGTGAACAGGCTGCCCATCTCTTTATGAAGAGCCCTGTGATGCACTGACTACACTCACATATTCCTTTTAAATGAATGGGTCACTCAGAAATCATATATACATATTTTTACCCCAGTTATACTTTGCAACACCACCACAGAAATCCACAGATAAGTTCTAAACAGAATGGTTCATTCAGAAATCACATTTGTGTATTTAACACTTGCCCAAGATGTAGTCAGGCAGCCAATATGTGTTTGGAGTCCCAGCTTCTCAGTTGTACAGTTTAGAACTGGAGCTGTGAGGCTAACATTGCAAACAAAACACCAGAACACAATAGTCACCTAAATAACCAAGTTTGTTTCTGTAAAAATACATCAACAAAACTCATTTTAACCTGCTTAAACTGCATCCAGATCTTAATTAAGGTCTCACAGACTATTGGATACCATTTAATAAATAACAAAATATGTGTATCTGAATGCTTCATCTGAGTGCTACATGAGTTTTAGTGACAATTACATAAATATAGAGGAATCTGATTAAAGATCAGTCTTCAGACCAGCACTGCTGCTGTCTGAAGTGGCTGCCTGGGTAACATTTTTTTTGGTAGATCTTGTTTGATGCTTTGTAGATGTTAACCTTGCGTTTCATTTAGATTCAATTAATAATCTATTAATAATTAATAATAACTCTAACTTTAACATTGATGAGTATCAACAGATTGTTATATCTTTAAATAATAGGTTATTTATGTAGGGCTCTGAGTGGCTCAGTGGGCTAAGGTGCCGTCACTATAATCTGAGGTTTGTGAGTTCAAATCCCAGTCATGCTGTTGGCCATCAACAGCCGGGGACAGAGAGAGCAAAAATTGGCCGTGCTCTCTCTGGGCAAGCAGAAGGCGCTCTCTCCCCCATCACTTTCACATTAAAATATCCGCTGGATCAGGCGTCTACTGATTGGTCCATCCTTCGCTTTCCTCTGATCTCGTTGGCTCGCCAGTGACCGTGTGAGTGGGTTGAGAGAAGATTTGACATACCTTTACAGAAACAACTGGGCTATTTTGGTGACTATGAGTGCTTATTAGCAACAGTGGACTCCAATCATGTCTTGGCTGAATATGTGAATATGATTTCTGGGTGAACTCTTCATTTAACTGTATACATTTACACTTTCACACATACACACTCAAGAGTGTCACCAGCCTCTGTTTGAATACATAGAATGATATATCCTGAATGTCTGTTCTATATTAACTTGATCGTGTGTGTGTGTGTGTGTGTGTGTGTGTGTGTGTGTGTGTGTGTGTGTGTGTGTGTGTGTGCACTTCCACAGAGGCACTCCAAATCGCGACTGAAATGTCAGAGCGTTGACATAGATGAAGACGGGCAGCAAGAGGCATCCGGAAAAGAGGCGGGAGGACAGTTTAACAGGTGCAGACTGATTGGCTTCTTCATCCCCAGTACTGCTCTCTGATTGGCTGCCATAATGACAGCATATTCCCAACCGCAGAATATACACAAATCCTTGTTTGTTGGTTTTTTAGACCTTAGTCTTTTGTAGCTCTTCCAAAATAAAGTTTCAGGTCACGTAATTTGCTTTTGTAATGTTTTTTTCAGTGCATGTGTTTGATCTCCAGCTCAGACTGGCTGGAAGTGTGTCATGGCCTTAGGTCTTTACAGCGAGTAGAAGACAGACATGCTTTTGCTTTTAGGTCAAAAAGAAGATGATATAACGCAGCAATGAAAATAACAGAGTGATGGAAGAGAGCAAGAAATGTGGTCTGAGCTGAATTACCAATAGACCAACAGGCTAATGTAATGGATGAGTCACATTATACATTTTTGGAAAAACACAGGTCGTGTGTTTGGAGTCCAGATTTTGACTAACACTAGATTGCAATAGTCATCTAAATGGCCCAATTGTTTCTATAGTAATTCATCATCAAATCTTCTCTTAACCAGCTCAAACTGCATTCAGATCTTAATCAAAGTCTCACAGATTGGTTAATGTAGCTTAGGACACATTATGACTTACTAAGCTTTCAGAAATAAAGAAAATGCTTGAATGCATCTTATTACAGTCAGCCGACTCCACTGTGACCAGTCTGAGACTTTCATTAAGGTCTGCATGCATTTTGAGCAGATACATTTTTTTGGTGTACTTTGAAGGAAATTACTGGCCAGTTTAGGTGACTATTGAGATGCGCTGATGTTTTCAGGATGGATATGATAATCAATAATTAGCAACTGATTTGTAGACAGTACCAATATGATACTGATAATTTAAACACATTTAAATGTAAATGTCACATTTGTATTACATTATGACCATTGGTGCAACTGTTAACTGAAACTACCTCATAAAGCTGACTGAGAAAATGCCAAGAATGCTGCCATCTAAGCAAGAGGTGCCTACTTTGAAGAATGTAAAATATAAACATGTTCTGGTTTGTTTAACACTGTTTTGTTTACTAAATAATTACAGATGTGTTTACTCATAGTTTAGATGACTTTAGTATTAATCTACAATGGAGAACATTTTTAAATAATGAAAATTCACTGAATGTCAAGACGGTGTGTCCCGACTTTTGACTGGTACTGTATATTATGTATCCCTAGTTATAGTGTTTGTTAGCAACCAGCAAAGTGTGGTTGGCAGTTAAAAATTGTGTAAAAAGTAAAAAAAAATGCCAGTTACAAGACAATATCATTAAGATACATTAAGTAACAGGAGGAACAGACAGCGCATGTAAAGTGAGTTTGTTAGCATATGTTAATGTGTTATGTTAATGAGATTTCTGCTGTCGCTTACATACTTAATGGTGCCCATTAGCAAAAACGAGGTGTGCCATTAGAAAAGAAAACTGCAAGTCATTTGTAAGGATGAAGCAGAGCTGACAGGATTCCCATCCGTCTCTGTTAGTCGATGTTAAGCAAGGACAGATGTGATGGTTTAATACCTTTAGTGCTTTTGGATGGCAGAGCTGCAGCTGCTTTGCCAAACATGTCAGCAGCATCAACAGTTCTTAGAGTTGGCAGCTTCGAATAGGACTACAAAAATAACTACCAAGGTCTCCAGGGGGCATTTTTGGAGGGGGGGTATTCCCTTAACATTGAGTGTCCTCTTCATTTGGGCTCTTCTGGGCAGTCCCTCTCTCTCCTCCCCTTAAGGACCCAAACAAGTCCACTGCCAAAAATCGTCTCTGGTCATCGTGTCCTTGCTGGCCTCCGCTGCATGCATGTGCCACCATACTGGCTTCTTAGCTTTGATGCTCTGTTGTGACTAAGCTGTGCCTTTGATGTTGGTTTCTCCTTCTGTTCTCTGCCCTATTGTTTAGTCTGAATGTGTGTTTGGGCAGGCAACGAGCGAGTGCTCTGAGATGTCTTAAGATAGGAGGGTGGAATTAATTGTCATGTGTTTATGTTTACAGGAGTGGGCTGAGGAGGAGGACGATGAAGCTGAGCAGAGATCTTTCTGATCTGGTGGTTTTTACCAACTCTGTGGTGTCTCATGAGTGTCTAGATGAGGGTGAGATATTGCCACACCTGCACATTAAGATAATATCTATCATAAGCACATACGTGTATGTTATGTATGATCCGGACTTTAGTTCTATTAAAACTTGTTGGCCTCAATGTCATATTAACATTTTCTGAACTAGGTCTTCATAGTAACTGCTCTGCAGGCTTGTACATGTCACATCAGTTCATTTATGACTGCAGTGCATCAATCAACAGTGCTCAAGTCTAAAATTCTAACAAAGCACAGAGCACTGTTTTCCAAGAGTGTCGTGTTGTTACATGACATTGCATGTCCACACACCTCTGCTCATACTGTGGACACTCTTCAAAAACTACTTTTTGAGGAGGTAAAATCCCTAATCCCTATATTCCTCCTTATATTCCTGATCTTGCCCCATCAGAGTATCCGCTGTTTGATCCTCTGAAAGAAGCCATAAGAGGATATTCACATCCGATGAAGAGATGAAGATAGATGTGCATTCGTGGCTCAGTCAGAGCAAAGTGTCCCCTCACATTCAGTTTGTTTTAGAAATAAAACCACATACAATTTCTAAAAACTGTAATGAGCAGGGTGTGGCCAACACCTCTGTTTATCCAGTTCTGAGCTCAAAAGTCTTGGCTAGAAATGTTTAGTGTTTTTTTACAATATATCAGCACATCTGAAAATATGTTTTTGGAAAGTCTAAGTTTAGAGCAGATTTAATCAAAATATAGATTTATGACACTCTTACTGTTTTGACACTGTTGTTGCTGAGTTTGTGCTGAACAAAAGCCTGTGTAACACTTTGGGAAAAATAATTTTAGATGGGTGTAATTTGTAAAAAAGTGAAGGCATGTCAGACTACATCAGAGTGTCTGAAAACCCTCAGACTCCAGACGGTTAATGTATTTTAGACAGTCAAGCACAGAAGTGCATTCTTCCCCTTACATGTACAGACTGTAAATTGAATGTAAAAGTAATATATTCTGTGATTTATTATGTAATTTATAAATAATTAAATCATATAATTAAAAACAAATGGTTGGTAAGAGTTAAATATGCCGTTTCTGGCAACAGCCAGCTGAATTATTGAAATACATTTGAAATATAATGCAGGAATGACCTCCAGTCAGTAACTATATTGCACTGTATAACACATGACTGTAATTTTCCTGTGCTGTTTTGGCAGGCTCTGTGGTGAATGTGCTGTCGTTCAGTGAGACACGGGCGCAGCAGTTTGTGCACCATCGGGTGGAGCGTTTCCTGACCTTTAACCAGCGACAGCTCGCACGCGTTTACCCCTCCGCTTACCGCATCGACTCCAGCAACTTTAACCCACAGAACTACTGGAATGTGGGATGTCAGCTGGGTAAGCTCATAGAGGTGTAACAGTGTTAAAGCAGTAGTACAGCAGAGTGCAACTTTACACTAAATTAATTTCATCAGTCTAGACCTGTTTACTGTCTGAAGTTTGCATTTCTGTGGATTCTACATGCTTATATTGTCATATACTTACTTCAAACTGTTTCTTCACACTCTGTTCTCTCTAAAAATGGAATAAAATTGACTTCCATTATTTTTCCCAACCTCCCAGCCCACTTAAATCACCACAAAATGTTTAATCATCCCAACTGTTTACAATCTAAACAAATGCAACACAGTAATCAATGTAGTATTGAATTTAGTTTGAAAAATATACAGCCTGTTTTCTGACTCTGACCTAATGAAATGACAAAGCATTAGGTACTCACTGCATCTCCTTCAATTTGTTTCTCTCTTTTTTCTCAGAGATAAGGTAGATGCCTCACACTTGTAGATGGTCCAGCTTCAGGATGTTTCCTTCTGAAAGACTATTCAGTGATCAATAAAACTCCTACAGTACTCAGACTTGCACTAATATTAAATAAATTGCTTCTCCACCAGATAGCTGTTGGTTATGTTGGTGGCTGTATTATGACAGACCAGTCATTGAGCTCACACTAAATATAATGTTTTTTTTTATTTTTGCAAGTAATTGACACAGTAATATTTGACACATGAAAATTAATACGCATTTTTAGTTTCCAAAATAGAAATACTAAAAAAAAAATTGCTGCCCAATGACTGTCCTATAAAAGTTTTTTTAAAGTGATGTACAGAATGTAGGCTCTCCAAAAAAATATATGCACATCAGTATTGTCTTTACATTGTCATGAAATGTTCATGTTAAATAAAGAAACAGCTGCTGTGTTCATATGATGTAAAAAAACATGGTAATAATGTATAGATGTACACATTGTCTGATCTACATGTTCTCTCTAAGACACACTCTCATATAACAACATGATGTAAAAGTATGTGCAGATTTATATCTTAGGGATGGATGATGTCACGTGCACTCAGTTAATTATGCCATCTAACACAGTGCATTGTTTGAACACCAGAAGTTTTAACTCTCCTCAGAACTCATACATCACACTCCCTATACGCTACACTCTTTAGCCTCCTTAGTAGCTTAAAACTTCTTCTATTCTGCAGTGGAAAGCAGATTCTTTTTGTAGACATTGTTTAAAAAATGATACAAATAAAACTTTACATTATTCTGTATTGTTTGCATTAAAATGTTTTTACTTTCTTAGTTAAAATAAACCTGGAGCAGTATATTTTATTCACAATTTATACTTCAGCAAAAATATATATTTTTCTTTATTTTTCTTCATTCACATTTTGTAAAAAAAATCCTGAGATAATACACACACACACACCAGTGCATGTATTAAACATATCTCTCTCACTACCACACATCTTCACCTACACACTCAAATCTATTTCAGTGTATATTGACCTTGTACAAGCACTTCACTCAGAAGCTCCCACCATCAAGCTCTTAACACAGCTCCTGTTTTTTTCATACTTGAATTGCTTGCATGATGATGTAACTCTAGTTCTCAGTGTATGTGCTTGAATTGAGTATGATTTATCTGTATTTACTGTAGCATATTGCACTGCAGGTTCCTCTCTTCCACACCTACTACTGGAATGGAAACAGAAATGTTTAGCAGTAACTACTTTTGTGATATTGCCAAGACTTACAATCTATAAATAAGCCACTAAACAACTCACTATGGGCTTGATGTGCTAAGCTTTTCCATGATTTCAAGTATATTCTGCCTGTTTGTTGGTGCAGAGACCTAACATTCTAGTTTGTGGGCCATGAGCATGATGATACACATGTATTAATTTAAGGGAGGATTGCTTAGAGTGGGAGGAGCCTGGGGAAGTGGGAGGGGTTATGAGACATCCATTCATTGACTCTCCCTTATCACTTGTAATGTCTCTGACTCTATGAGGGTGCAGACTAACACAGGCCTTTTCCGATGCATGTGAAGTCAAGCTCCGCCTCTTTCTAACTGCTGCCAAACGCGCTCAGAGGAAAGTGTAGGATCCCCAGTTCTGATGGATCTGCTGGCAGAGACCTGAGTCAGCTGACATTACTTAGTAGTGCTGGGGAGAGAGGGCCATCTTACCTGCCCGGAGAGAAAGCACAGCCAATTTTGCTCTCTCAACCCCCGGCTGCTGATGGCAAGCAGCATGACCTTTGTATGCGAGTTGGATTTCCCACTCACATACATAGTAATAATAATCACAATATTTTCACTTTTTATGGAACCATCAGGAGAGTGAATGAACATATAAATCAAGCTCTCAAGCATGGCTTATGGCTTGTAGCCCTTTATAGTCACTGATAATGAATTGTAGACATAACATTGGTCAGAGACATTACAGTGTTTCATAGTAATGTTCCTGTCTTGAGTAATAATCACTTGATCACAGCTTGAGCTGTCTTTGAGGATGAGATCTTTCAGTGGTTGTCATGTATAACAGTGTGTTCTAAGTTGTCTATTGTGCTGAACCTAATTTCCTGACTGGCTCTCTTTGCTCCATTAGACACATCTTTCTGTGTGCCCCAAATTGAGCTTCTGACCCCTTCATATGTGAGTTTAGGATGCTGCAGTTTAATAGTAGCCTACCATATGCTCTCTGATACACACACACACACCAACACACACACACATACACGCGCACACACACACAAACACACACACACACACACACACACACACATTCTCTCTCTTTCTCACACACACACACACTCTCTGCCACACACACACATTATCCCCTCACAGACACTCTCTCCTTCTCTCTCTCTCACACACACACACACACACACACACACGCACACACACGCACACACACATTCTCTCTCTTTCTCTCTCTCCTTCACACACACACACACACTCTCTGCCACACACACACATTATCCCCTCACACACACTCTCCCTCATTCACCCTGTCTCTCTCTCTCTCTCTCTCCCCCGTGTTTGGGGTTAGGGATAGTGATCATGCACTCAGGGCAAGTGGAGCAATTATCATGGCTATTAGTCTCTGAGAGTGTGTTGAGAGCTAGTAGAGGGAAGGTGTGTGTGTGTGTGTGTGTGTGTGTGTGTGTGTTTTTAGTAGTATTGAAGAGTGTGTGCATCCATCTGCGTAGACATCTGTCCTAATCAAAGTATCTGTGTTCAGGAGCACATAAGAACAGGGATGTACATTTGCGTGTATGTGTTCAAAGCCAGATGGTGTGCGCACGCGTGTGTGTGTGTGTGAAAGAGAGAGAGTGAGTGTGTGTGTGTGTGAGAGAGAGAGAATGTGAGCAGGCGGGTGTGTGTTCTGCTCTCATGGAGTAATAAATCAGGGTAAATTGGACTTAGCGCAACAGCAGCTGAGTTCTCTGTCTGCTCATCTGGCTTTGTTTACCACTTTATTCTTTTCTTTGATGGTTTATTTGTTTACATGTTTACCCATGTTACTGCAGGAAATGAAACATGTAGTTTTCTGCCCTTCCAGGTCATTTAAGGTCATACCGTTGAGTAAATACACCAAGTGAATGAATGAACAAATGAAAATCGACCTTGTTTTTTCTTCTTCCAGTGGCTCTGAACTATCAGACAGAGGGTCGTATGATGCAGTTAAACAGGGCGAAGTTTATGGTGAATGGAGGGAATGGTTATGTCCTCAAACCACCACCAATGTGCAAAGGTGTGGACACAGGATTACACACTTTAAAGCCTGAGCAGCAGCTGATATGAATCACAACAATGTAGTTGTAGAGATGTCCCATGTCTTGTGTTCCTCCATTACAGGTACCTTCAACCCATACAGCGATGACCCTCTCCCGGCTTATCCGAAGAAGCAACTGGTATTGAAAATAATTAGCGGGCAGCAGCTCCCAAAGCCACCTGACTCTATGCTGGGGGATCGAGGAGAGGTCAGCTCATAAACTACATTACCCACAATTCAAAATGCTAAAGCTAGTTTTTTAGTTTTTAGTATTTAATTTTCTAAAAGAAAAAAATTCCAGAAAAAAGTGGATTTCTAAAAATACAATAAAAACTGTCACTTGTTCATTCACAAACTTTTATTTGACAAAGAAGAGATTTTCAGTATTTTCAGTGATGATCTTAATTGTGTTTTTGTTAAATATAAACACATTTAGAAATTCATGTTGGGAACACACTCAAAAAAATTTGGGACCGAGGGAAAATAAGACTGAAAAGTACAAGAAACTCTGCTCTGGAAGGTTCCACGTTTAGCCGTTTAACTGGTAACAGTTGAGCTCATCAAGATTGAGTATATAAGGAGCATTAACAAGAGGTTTACAAGCAAGGATGGGTCATAATTCACCTTTTTATGCCAAACTTTAAATGAGAATTGCCAGCCAGTTGAAAAACATGCTTCTCAGTGCGAGATTGCAAAGACTTACACCATCTACAGTTCATAATATCGTGAAATGATTCAGGGATTTCAGGGGAAATCTCGGTGTGTAACGGCCAAGGGCAGAAACTGCGGCTGAATGTCTTTGACCACTGAGCCCTCAGGCTGCATTATTAGAGAATCCATCATGGCTTCCATGATAGACATACTGTAGCCACACAGGTTCAGGAGTACGTCAGAAAATCATTCTCACAGTCCACCACTGCATCAGGAAATGCAGCATGACACTATTATGCAGAGATTCTGGTCCTTTTGGCCCAAAAGATGGACCAAAAGACAGTGAAAACATGTGATCAGAGTGTCTATGGTTCAGCTTGTTCTTGGGCAAAATGGATGTCAGATTCTACATGCCAAAGATGAAAGCGACCATCCAGATTGGTAGCAATGAATAATGCAAAAAAGCATCATCAGAGTATGGTGATCTGCACATATGTGAAGGCTTATATGCTGTAATTAAGATGACGTATTTTCTTATTCTGCACAAATTACAACAGTTTGGCTTTATAGACTGAGTACATGTGCTTGACTGACCTGCCTACAGTTCAGCTCTGTCTTCTACTGTAAATGAATAAAGCATCATGATGAAGAGAATCAGATGACAGTGGCCACAGACTGTTAATCAGCTCAAGTCTTTTTTTTTCAGTAAGAACAGACAAAAACTGCAAAAATTATCTTCAATACCCAAATGATTAAAAAACATAAAAGAACAGGTGATGTGACCCAGTGTTCATTGGGTGTTGAGATACTTATTATAACAAACAATTATAAATTATTATTCAGAATACTATTATTAATTATTAATTATGAATACATTAATTATTAATTATATACATGTATTTACAAGCTTGCTCTTATTTTGAAATAGTGATTAAATGATGCTGTTTCTTCCCTCACAGATTATTGACCCATTTGTGGAAGTGGAAGTCATTGGCCTTCCTGTGGACTGCTGTAAGGAACAGACAAGGGTTGTTGATGACAATGGTAGGATGGACGTCTTTTTGCTTGTGTGCGTTCTTGTGCATGCTTATGCCTTGTGACATTACTGAAAGACAGCATATGTCTGTGAAATATGTCTCCTTCAACCATGTCAAGACATGTATGCATATGTATCTTTGTACATCTGTCCCTCTGAGTGCTGAACATTTGGTTCTATGCATTGTAGGGGAGTCTATTCCAGGTTCTAGACTTCTACCACTCTGGAGTTCAGGTCCAACCCATTAGTATATTGAGAAGCCTCTGAAAGCCTTAATGGCCTTAATCAGATGGGCTTGATAAGATTGGAGCTGAACTCTGTAGGGTGGTATGTCCACAATTGGGCACCCCTGACATTGTATGTGTATGTGTTTTGCTAACCCATTGTGTGCTTTGTACAACAGGTTTTAACCCTGTATGGGAGGAAACTCTGTCTTTCACCCTGCATATGCCTGAGATTGCCCTGATTCGCTTCCTGGTGTGGGACCATGATCCTATTGGCCGAGATTTTGTAGGTCAAAGAACGGTCGCTTTCAACAGCCTCATGCCAGGTGAGAGGAAACAGTGCCATAAGCAGGCCAAAGTGGTTAAAATGAGTGGCACTATCTTGTCTTTATGATCATACATTGCATCACAATGCATTCATCTGAGTATACTGTAGGTATCACATCATCAGTGTCACAAGTGCACTGAGCAACTGCATAGAAACAACTGTTATATCAATTACACCTGATGTAGAGAGCTTATAAACGACAGCTCAGTATGCCATCATTTATCAAATGATCTGTTTTACCTTACATATATATAAAGTAAAAGGTAAAGTCTTTGTACTCATAACCCTTTGGTTACCCCTTCGAAACAAAACCAAAATTCTGCATAAACACTTATATAGCTCTGCAAGTATTTATCTTACACCGGAAAACATACACTGGAAATGGTAAAGGGTCTAGTTTTCAAATATGTGTAGCTTGAATTGAAATATACTTTTGTATTCTTGTGAGAGGAACTTAAATACACAGATACACGTTTCTCAGAGCGCAGCACGTTTTCCTGCCATTTTCCATTCATATGGTCATACCTGTGGTGGATTAGCAGCCCAAGAATGTGTCAAAAGAAGGGCACTCTCCTGATTGCTCACCTGAACAAAGACTAATCATACCTCACCTCACACCTTTCGCATAAATATTCAATCTAGGACCCAGTGAATGAGTGAAAAAATCAGTGTGACCTCACATTCAGTTTGTTTTAGAAATAAAACCACATTCAGTGTCTAAAAACTGTAATGAGCATCGTGTAGCCAACACCTGTTTATTCAGTTCTGAGCTCAAAAGTCTTGGCTAGAAATGTTTAGAGTGTTTTTTCACAATATATCAACACCTCTGAAAATAGGTTTTTGGAAAGACTAAGTTCAGAGCAGATTTAATCAAAATATAGGTTTATGACACTCTTACTGTTTTGACACTGTTGCTGAGTTTGTGCTGAACAACAGCCTGTGTAATAGTTTGTGAAATAAATTATATTAGATTGGTGTAATTTGTAAAAAAAAAAAAAAAAAATTGTGATGACATGTCAGACTACATCAGAGTGTCTGAAATACCCTCAGACTCCAGAGGGTTTTTTTCTGTGCTATTGGCTTCCAATTTTGTTTGCAAACAAAAAATATATAAAAGATGTGTGTCTGAAAATACATTCAAATATCATTAGGTTATATTTATGCCATATCACCCACTGTTAATATTTGCTTACACAGCCCGTCTTAGAGGGAGAGATGGCAGGCAAAGTGATGGAAAGGCTAGAAAATGAGTCTGTGAAATGGACTGCTATCATTTTAATTTGCTGGACACAAAATCCAATGAATTTGAGAAAATGGGAGAAATAGTTTAGAGAAAGGAGAGAGAGGGTCTGAATGTGGCTAGTTTTTTTTACTTTATTTTTTTTTGTAAATTCTTGCACATAAGTAGAAAAACAGCCTAACAGCATAGATATGCAGAGGGATGGTCTGGGTGTCCAGTCATCTGCGTGTTTGCCCTTTTCCCCTGAGTACTCTTTTCTATACACTGATCAGCCACAACATTAAAACCACCTTTTTGTATTTAGACTCATTGTCCATTTCAGCTCCCCTGACTGTACAGGTGCACATTGTAGTTCTACAATTACAGACTGTAATTCATCTGTTTCTCTGTATACTTTATTAGCATCCATTCACCTGTTCTACACTGATTAGGACCCCCACAGTACTGATAATATTTTCAATGGATCATTCTCAGCACTTTAGTGACACTGATGTGGCGGTGGTGTGTTAGTGTGTGTTGCACAGGACGAGTAGATCAGTCGCACCACCCTGTCAGTGTCAGTTGTAGAACTACAGCCAGAATACATCTGAATAGTTCAGTTACACATTCATCCTTCTGCTTTCCTTCATTCTGTCTGATCTCTAAGTCATGTTGATCCAGTCAGCTCTGTCAGTATATTTACTGAGGAAATCCAAATCAGACACAATCAAGGAAAGCTGTCATGAGTTTCACTGAACTGCTCAGACGCAGCCGCAGATGCACTCGGGCGAGTGTAGTTTTTGTGATGAATTTCAAGGTCTGTGTTGTGTGGAGTCAGTTTAATGTTAAAGTAAGCTGTGAGTTGTACTGATAAAAACGCAAACAGTGCCGTCTCAGTTGTTGACATGTTCAATTTAGCTTAAGCAATGAAAGCTGGACATGATTTTTCATGTTGTGAAAAACAAACATATATCCTAAATCCCTTGGCTGATGATTTGGATTCAGATTAAGCCATGACTTACTGAAACTCTCAATAAGGCTTCTTCAGTGAAGATCCTTTTTAGTCCAAAACAAAGCTGTGTCCCCATCCACCTTTATGCATCTCTGACTTACCCTTCTCTTCACCTTAGTTATAAATCTGGATTTTTCTGTCACATTACAGGTTACAGGCATGTGTATCTGGAGGGGATGACAGAGGCATCTATCTTTGTCCATATCTCAGTGCATGATATCTATGGGAAGGTGAGTTTCTGACCTTCAGACGCCCGCAGAGTTTTCATTTGAGCTGATTTTCACATAAAACATAAGTTTTGAGATGTTAATTTGCATATTAAAGGCTGCGGTATACTATCATTTCTTTTATGACATTAATTTAAGTCAGCTTATGGTTGGCTTCTGACTATTTGACAGCTGGTTTCAGTCTTTGCCAGGATTTTCTGAATTGCAGAACTTTAATTAAAAAGACAAGTGGCAACAGCAGAGCTCGGTGAGACAGTCTGTCATCCAAGCTGTCATTTCTGTAACAACATAGTTATCACACAGGTAGTGATTCCAGTATGCAAATTCTGAAAGAGATAATGCATTTAAAGTGTGTTCATTTAATTATGGAGTGAATTACATGTTTGCTGGCTTGGAATAATGACCTGCAATATTTTCAGTTCAGCTGGAGGTTCTATAATCTACATGATTACAACTGCGTATACAGTAGAAAGCACTGATTTTAGCTTTAAGACAGGCTTTGTGTCATCTGTTATCATACTGAAGCTCCTCCAACCTTTCTACTTTCCAGTGGAGTCCCCTAGTCCTCAATCCCAGCTATACCATATTGCACTTACTAGGAGCTAACAAGGTATCATGGGTATACTGAGTGTGCTGCATGGCACTGCATGATGCTGTTTTCATGTAAATGTGTGTGTTCATCTGTGTGTGAGCCGTGTCTTCTACCGTCTGACCGTGTTGTTATGTGTGCACTCTAATTTTGTCTTGGTTTAAAATATTCTTCTTTAGTGGTATTGCGGCTTTGGGTACTGATGTGACTCAAATCTTTAAGGCTTGAATATAGAACATCGTCACAGAGCAGCTTGTTTGAGTGTGGTGCCATCTGTAGGTCATGGTCTGTCGTTGCCCACAGGTATCTGGCTACCAAAAATACATATCCTCATAATAAATCTCGTTTTCTTAACAAGAAGAATGAAAGGCTTTCATGTTATGCTGTATAATGGGTAGTACCTACAGCAAGTGTTCTTGTTAAACGACTGTGTAACATCACTGCATGTGTGAACATTGGTGTGTGCACACTTCAAATGTACTCCAGTGGTGGTAAAAAGTCTCCAGATAATAATTTTATCTCTCTCTGGACTCCTCAGAGTCGTCAGTTGCGTGGTTTCCGTGGCCTGTTCAGCAAGAACTCCAAATGTTCGGTGGACACGCATACTGGGGTTCCATCACGCAAGCGCTCTATAGGCAACCATCTGCTGCGCAGGACTGCTAGTGCGCCTGCAAAAGGCCGCAAGAAGACCAAGATGGCGCTGTCTGAGACCTCACTGGACAGGGACAGGAAGGACAGCAATGGAGGCAATGGGGATCTTAAGCAGCAGGCTGCAGAGAAGAGAGTTGGTCCTAGGATGGCCCTTCAGCACCGACCAGCCTCCATGCCCCTGGACAGGCTTCTACAAAGCCGCCTAACCCTGTCCTCCCCTGAGTCAGATGGAGCTGACCCTGGTGCTGACACTATAATTGGTGAGCTTAATAAGTAATGCCTAGTCTCCAGCTTTACAATCAACCTTCACACCCAAAGTAACCTCTGAAATGTCCATTGTAAAGTCAAAATGAATAAAATAACCATTCTTAAAAATGTCTAATGACTTGTTTACAAAGTAGCTGTGTTAAATGATAAAGTGAAAAGATTCTGCATTCAAAATAGTGCCTAAAAAGTTATGCTCAGACGTAGAGCTAAAATATAATTAGATACTAAAATGTCAAGTTTTTGCATCATACTGAGTTGTCTGAGCATATTGCACAGATTCAGTGTTGTGTCTTTAATCTAACTCTTCGATTCATATTTTCCATTGTTTTCAGCCAAATGTGTTGTTATTCTTTTCTAACGCTCACTTTGAAGTTTTCAGACTTGCAGGCTTTTCCTCCTCAATACTTTAACTTGCTTTTGTCTTGTTCTGTCTTTACTGTTGTTCCTCTTTATAGTAGAAAACTGACTAGGAAACCCCTTCAGGTAATCCACAAGCCTTACTCAGGTTGCCTCATCCAAAACATCCCAATATTACATCTTTCCACTGATGTAATTTTTATTTCTAGATGTGCTTTTTCATTTATGAGACAAGAACTATATGCGTGATTATTTTGGGGAAATAAATTTGTGGTAATAACAGGTAAAAAAATGGTTTTAATATATGGTTTCATTCTCAAACCCCCCTCTCACAGTCGTACTTGGTGGTACATTCCATTTGTCCTTGTGTCCGGAGTGGCTTGTGTTGAGTTTGGTGTTGTTGGAGGTTCGTAAGACTCTGTGATAGATACTGACTCTTTTCTTCATTGTAATGTTTCCAACAGATTTGTTCCACTTGGAGAAGTCCAAGTCTATACCTTTGGATCTCCTCACTGAAACCCCTGCCCACAAAGACCCTGGTGGCAATGTTCTTCCTATAGAAGTAGTCCAGGCCTCTGAGTCTGAAGAAATGGGTGAGACCTCTTACCTGGTCATAGGAGGAGGAGCTGGTGAAACTAGCACTGACTGTGTCCTCACAGAACCCCTGGGCCACGGCTTCACCCAACAAACCAAAGCTGTTGATCTTACTCCTCTTCAAAGGCTTACAGAAAGTCGTTCAAGTCTCTCTGATCAACTTGACTGTCATGTTAACTTGAAGACTGAGAGACACCAAAGGGACACTCCCAAACATAACATAATATCCAACACTTCTTCCCATTCTTCTTCCTCTTCTGTCGCTCGTGCCCTATCCCCGCTTCCACCCATGGTACATCAGTCCTGCCAGCAGATGTCCCTTCAGGACAGTGCCCTTTCTCGCCTAATTGATGCCATTTCCCTCAGCAATGATTATGACACCTGCGGGTCTATATCAGCTCTAATTAGTCAGTTTGAGGTAACCGCTGAAAAATGTGACTTAAATTTGGCATCAGGCTCACGACCCTCTAAATTGCCCATCCCACTTACAAGCAACCAACTTTCCAGCTCTCCATTAAAAATTACACAGGAATCTCCTCAGAAAACCCTAAAACATGTTGAGAAATGTCAACCTTCAAGTCCCAAAACCACTGAACCAGCTGTTTATACAATTCTAGATGAGGAGGAGCTGTCTCCTGTCTCTGTTTATGACTGCCCTGGTCAGCCTATCAGCAATGACATAGAGACCAACTTGGAGTATGTGACCTCAGGGAGTAGCAGAGGTTCCTCTCCTAACAAGTTGCCTTTTGGAAATACAACAGAAGGCAACAGGGGCTGGATACCATATAGTGGTGAAAATTATAGAGACCAGTACCAGTCTACTTGGTCTTCCAGAAACTGGGGATGTGGAGGTTACAGAGAAACCTCAATAAACAGCACATGTTCAGATCGCTTCCTTATGTGTCATGGCTCAGCTAGCAGTAGCTTGATGGAAGTGGAGATCAATGTGGATGGTGATCCTCTGGATACCACTATGACCCTGGAACCTTTGCATAATGATCGTCAATGGAACAGTGATTTTGAGCTCTCAAACCAGCCTTCTCCGCTTCACAGAGCAACATGTAAACTACCATCCTCTCTGCAGAATCCATATTCACCCTCTCTGTTCAAACCTTTATATAAACCCACTGCAAATTCTCGCTCTGCAGAGTCATCGCCCTTTTATAGACCTTGCCAACATCCTTCACCACACCAGCCTCTTGTCTCCAGCACTATGCATCAGCATGGCTACCCTATGAGCAAGCCTCAGTCAGATCAGTTTAACAGCCCTAAGTTTCAGCCTGGCAGGTACAACAGTGACATGTCCAGTGACAGGCACTGGGAGACTAGGGAAAGGAACAACTTGACCTTCAGGACCCAGCACTCCCAAAATGGGTATTCAGACTCAAAGACTCAAGTCAGTAACCTTCTACCAGAGAAGAATTTCTATATGCCTGTCTCTGATTGTGACCTTATGTACAGCTCTGCAGAGAATGGATCTAGCTTTGTTCCTCCAAAGCAATATTCTCAGTCCATGCAACAAAATCAAGCCTTAAAAGCAACATCTCCTGAGGGCTACAATGAGATCTATCTTGCCCAGTCTCCCAGTCCCTGTAAGTCCAAGAGCCTTGGAGACTTGACATCTGAGGACATATCCTGTAACTTCCAGAGCAAGTACAAGGTCATTAGCCGCAGCTTTATCACTCCTGCTATGCGGGAACAGAGACGGATGTACGGGGTAACCAATCGGCCACAGTCTACGGACCCATTGACTGAACAGCTTCGCAAACTGGTGACATTAGAAGAAGGAGAATCCCCTCATCCTATCCCTCCTCAAATTCAGCCCACACCCAAGCCTCTCTCAGTGCTCCCTCCAGTTCCACTCAGTTCTGAATCTTCCACAGGGGACCAGGAGGGTCCACCTCCCTTGCTTACACGAAGGCTGTCCTCTCGCAGTCAGAGTCGTGTGCGTCATATCGCCAGCCGTGCTAAAGAAAGACAACAGGAGGCACTTAAACGACCTATGGGGGGCACCCCAGAAGTAGTACTTCGCAATAAGCCAGTTTCCTCTCAAAATCTCCTCATCAACAGGCATTCCACTGGCTCCTATATTGCTGGGTACCTAGAACAGGTAGGACTGGAGGACCGGGGCTTACCAGAGGGCTCTTGCATGACACTCCGTTATGGGTACAGAGATCAATATTATCCTGATGACTCTGTAGTCCCCTCTGATTCCTGCCCTCCCTCAGAACCTGAAGTTTACTTCTTACTAAGACTCTGACTTTACGTCCTGTTTTGCCTGTACACATACATGCTACCAGTGTAATATCACTTCCAGTTTGAAAATGTTACTCAATCTGTAAGTCTCTATGTGCACACTCTACCAGCTTGTTGTTGGAGGTATCAAGTGCGTTACAGAGATTGATAAACGACCTTAGCTTCCAGCATTGTGTAAATAGTATAGCATATCCTGATACTGCTCCCAGTCCTAGATGCACTACACCAAATTACTACTGTATTGAAGTACTTTTATCTCTGTTTATCTACTCCATGTCACATGTGTAAATGTTCTTGTTTGAAATAAGTATTTACTGTAAAGGAAAAAAAATAACCAGTCTTAATGATGGTTGTTTTTTTTTGGAAGCATTTGTCTTGTCTTCTATTTGTCTCTTTTTAAATGTTAACCAACAAGCTAATTCTTAGAGGGGCTTCTATTTTGAAAGGGATCTTTTATTCAGTCTTCCTGCACCTCTTCTTGTTATCTGTAAGTCTGTGTTGTTTGTATATACATTGGCAAATTTGGCTCGTTTGGGCAAATTTGCCTTTATTTGAGGCCCTATGGGTTTTAAGTTTGAAAATGAGCTGTAGTGTTATGTTTCTTTTTTGTTAAAAACAGCATGTGGACTGTGGACATGTTCAGCATGACTATGCACAGATGGGTAGATGTGTCTGTGCCCTGATTTTGCATAGAACTCTTTGCTTTATTCCAATGCAACACACAAAGAGAAAACTGCCTGCTCTGACTAGCTTGCTCTCTCTCTCTCTCTTAGGCATGAATTTAATAATTATTAACACTGCTTAATATTAAAGAAAAAAAACTGTGAGGTTAAAGTTTTATTTTTGTAATTACTTTGATACAGATAGCAAAAAAAATGACACTTGATGGTCTGAATATTTTTTTGTTAAAGAAAGTGTTGGACTAGCCTGAGACAGTGGCAGGTATAGGCTACATACTGGACAAAGCTGAGTTGTTGTTTTTATTTAGTTTTCTGTGTTAATGGGCATCCAGACAGACTTTCTTTTTATGGTTGCTGCTCATCAGATGTCCATGAGCATTTTCCTACCAATGCAATAAAACTTTGTTTGACATTAAATCACTGAGCTTGTGTTTTCTTCAACACCATCTTCAAGACTGTATTAAGGCTTTTTTAGATTCAAAGTTCTTGATCAAGAACATACTGTATAATGAATATTTATGCAGGGTTACTCAGTCAGATCCACAGTACTACACAGTTCAGGAATTTAGAAGTTTTATACAGAACTTGTATACAATTGTATACATATGTTTTTTTTAATCAAACAAAAACATGCAGAACACAACATTTTTAACCCTTTATACCCTGAGCTTTCTTTACATTTTTACCAGAATAATATATTAATACTACCATTACTACCACTACCACTATAACCACCACGACTACCACTACTACTACCACCACTACTAGTACTATTACCACTACTACCACCACCACTACTACTACCATCAGTTCTATCAGTACTAATGCTATTACCACTATCACTGCTACTACTACTGCTATTACCACTACACTAGTACTACTACCACCACCATGACTACTACTACCAATACTAATACTATTACCACTATTACTACCATCACTCCTACTTCTACTAACACCACTACGGTTAATACCACTACAAATACTATCACTACTACTGCTACTACTATTACTTCTAATACTACTACTACTACCACCATCAATACTACCACTACTACTACTACTGCTAACACTACTACTACTACCATCAACATCACTACTACTGCTAACACCACTACTACTACCACCATCACTACTACCACGACTACTATTTATAGTACTACTAATAGTAATAATATACATGCAGATTTAGTGTAAAAAGTACTGTGACATCAACGTACTTTCGTTTATGGGATTCATTGTAGATGAATGCTACACTGCTAGTTGTCTGTAGATGTTTTGTTAATTTTTATAGTTTACTGTAAATCATTTGTCCTAAAATGAATCAGCTTGTCTATAAAACCTTAATATATGGGGACAGATATGGACGTTTTGGTAATGTTATTTGTATGATGTGACTGGCTATCTAGGTGACTATTTAATTCCAGTGTTTATAAGTGATGGTAGCCTCATAGTTCCAGTTCTAAAGAAGCATAACCTGGACCAGCACACCTTGACTGATCAACTACATCTGAAGTAAGCAGACAACTGTAAATATGATGTCTGGATAAATCCCTGAAAATTATACATAATTATATGTATTAGCATTTTTTAACTAATTTACTGTTTCACTAAGTAAGAAACACTGAACTATAATGATTTGTAAATTATATTTATACTTTCAACATATAAGAAAAGATATGAATCTTCTGTACGTTTATATAAGCTTGTTCTTTTGAGAAGTATGAACCTGGATGAGGAATGAATGGTGTTTGTGAGTGACTATTTAGATGAAGAAAAAAAGGAAACCATAAAAACAGTAAACTGCAGGTGGAGGGGTATTTCAAAACATAATTATTAAATATTCAGATTTATGAATTTATTCTGGAGGTCTTCTGTCCTTAGTTAGTTAGTTAGTCAAATGACAATATATAGTCAAATAGACAAATTAAAGTATACTGCATTTGCAAGGCAACTAGTGACACCTGACCTTTACTTATTTACAATTGCTATGATTACAGTCGCTTTGAAGTATGTGAATGGCATGTATTTGTACATTGTAGTTATTATTGTTATTAGTAGTAGCAGTAGGTGTATTAGGTGTAGCAGTAGTCGTTTTAGGTCTAGTAGTAGTAGCAGGTATAGGAGTTGGTGTAAGTGCAGTAGTAGTAGGTGTTGTAGTAGTGTAGTAGTAGTTGGTGTTGGTGTAGCAGTAGTTGGTGTAGATGTAGCAGTACTAGTAGGTGCAGGCATGTGCAGAGGGGGGGCGGGTGCAACGGGTGCTGGAGCACCTGCCCTTTTAGCCCTTTCTGCCCAAAGTGCCCTTTTGTCAAAACGTTTTTTAAGTGTGAACGTCTGTCTGTGTGGCCCAAAATAATAATAATAAACAATAATAATAATTTAGATCTACCCTCGGTCGGTCACATGATCCACATAGACGTGCCCTCACTGCCCTAACGTCATGTTGCTGATCTGGTGATACACACTAATAAACAACATCATAGCAGTCCTGAAGGTACAGTTCAACAGCCTGTTAAGTTCTATAAATCATAAAGACAGACTGGAAAATGGTGAAAACAATTGCTGACATGTTTTAGTACATGCGCACAAACAACAGTTGGTCTTGGTGGGGGGGGGGTTACAAAAAAGTAGGATTTTTTTACTAAGGTGTGATTGTAATGTATAAGCTATTGAGTAAATTGTTACAGGACTGAACTTGAATTACATTGTGCTTCACTGCATCTCCTCTCAGCCGTGTGATATTTGATAAGTATTAAGCAATTATGTCTAATTCTTGGACTTGGGAGTAGGCGGAGTGATTTGGATCACCTCTGCACACTTGTGTTTCCACTCTGGTGATCTCTCAGGACTTTATGGGTATTAGAAATAGCCACAGTGACTCTGTTAAGGCAGATGAGGCAGAAGGTCAGAGAGGCTGTACAAGAACCCATGTCTGTTGCAGCCTTCTACCCGTGCTTGTCTCTGCTGCTGTGGGTATTGTGCAAGGCTGTTGTCGGGGTGTCTGCGGAGGAGAAATGTGTGTACCTGGACAGTGCCCAGCATTTGGACAGTGTGGGCCTTGCTGAGGATGGAGACGTGGTGATCGGGGCACTCTTCAATGTCTACATCCTGCCAGGGACACTTGACCTGAGCTTCACCAAACAACCAGACCTGCAACCCTGTTCAGAGTGAGTGAGTCTCTGAGTAACTGTCAACATCCAATGCTACTACTTTATGAATAATGTCCAATGTTGTATTGATTTACTCTTCATAGGTGGTCCTGGACAATGATAATAGTATAGTATTAACTTTGTATCATGGTCACTGATGTGGACTGTAGGCACAGAACTCTCACTGTTACAACAATCAATTACTTTTGCTCATTGTCCATTATTTTATTGCTAGCTTGTATCATAATTGTGTACACTTTTAACATGTATTTGCAGGAGTTATGAGGTTCTCAGCTGTTGCCATTGTCATTTATGATCAATGCAACTGAATGTGAGATGAACGTCGGATTTGTCTTACCAGCGATGGGTTCCTGATATTCTGATATTTGATGAATTGAAATTTCCAGTTTGTTTTGATTTGTTTTCTCTGCTTCAAAAGAATGACATCATTCAATGACATAGTGATGTAATCACAAAAAAGTCCACAGACTTAAATGAAGGTATATACACTATCATAATGTATGGGTTACACCTGTTTGCTTTGGAAAAGATAACCCAGCTCTGCCATCCTGTTCGCCCTGGAGGGTCACGGCTGTGTGTACGTTCTGCTCCAAGACATCTGCTTCACTCATCCACTCATTGTTAAATCCTTACCATGTTGAATCAAATAAGAAAATAATGGAAAGCAATGAGCCCAGTCTTATATGTGCTAAAACCCAGGTGCCTGTAATTTTCACCATTATTCTTATTGTCATAGGCTGTAACATAAAAAACATTTTCTGTCACAATATCAAATGCAAACCTGTTATCATGCTGTTTTAAATCATGCGTAAACACCCTGTAATTGTGCATTATTAGTGCACTTTGTGTCAAAAAATATTGTGATTAAGCTGCAGTCGACATCTAAATATGAAGATCTCTGACAAGGTGTAAAATGTCCCAATGAGTTCATATTCATAATAACCATGCTGCCTGTAAATCAATATTTTAAATACGTTTTCTGTATAATAGTCCATTGAACAATAATGTATTCTACAAAAATGTACCTTATATATTATTATATTGAAAATGATATTATAAATTATATATTGAAACAACCACACATTTATATTAGACACACAGATGGAAATAATGATCAATACTTTTTACACTTTTAATGCTTTTTCCTCCATCCTGTTGTCATTAAGTTTATATTTATTGATACAATTTCCTGCTGGTTCAGTTTTCAGGAGAGTCCGGTGCAGTGGGCTCAGGCTATTGTTTTTGCGGTGGAGGAGATTAACAAGAACCCCTCTCTACTGCCGGGGGTCCGTCTAGGCTATCGCATAATGGACAGCTGCACACGTCACCCCTTCACTTTGAGAGCGGCCATGTCTATGGTCAGTGGTGGAAACGGCACATGTAAGGCCATGAGACCAGTCAAACTTATCATTGGAGACTCCTCGTCCACCCAGTGCATCATCCTCTCCAAAACCCTCAGCCCTCTGAATGTGCCCCTGGTAAGTGCCCTGCTCAGAAGAACAAGAATGCAGACAATGAGGCCTTCTTAACAATTAATTAACCCTTCATAAGCAATTAATTAAACAGAAACATAATTTAATATTTTTAAATGATTTATTTTTGTAAATTATAGTAATAATCTCTCTCTCTCTCTCTCTCTCTCTCTCTCTCTCTCTCTCTCTCTCTCTCTCTCTCTCTCTCTCTCTCTCTCTCTCTCTCTCTCCATTACATTTTGTCTACAGTAAATACTAGTCCATCTCAAATAAAATACAAAAATACTGTAATTTTTATTATTGTAATATTCATTAAAGGTAAAATGACATATTTCAAGCATTTTTCTTGTTTTACTGTTGATCAGTTTGGCTTATAATGTATAAAAATCAGAAATGCAAAATCTGTTAAAATATTTGATTTTGAGTTTGACAAAAACTTTTTAAATATTGAAAAATCTTTTTAAAAATGTAAAAAATTTAATGTTCTATATGATCAACATGATACTACATTTTTAAAGATATATAGATATATATATGTGTGTGTGTGTGTGTGTGTGTGTGTGTGTGTGTTCGTGTGTGTGTGTGTGTGTGTGTGCTATTTAAGGGGTTAATATTTTAAGGGGACAGTTTTTTTAACCTCACATTTAGGTTTGACTGAAATATTCTTTTCCTACCAGATCAGCTACCTCGCTACTTGTGCATGTCTCAGTAACAAGCGTGAATATCCAAACTTCTTCCGCACCATCCCCAGTGATGCCTACCAGGCCCGCACTATGGCTCAGATGGCCAAGCGTTTTGGCTGGACCTGGGTGGGTGCTGTGGTGGCTGACAATGACTATGGGCTCCTGGCGGTCCAGGTGTTTCAGGAGGAGACTAAAGGAACTGGGATCTGTTTGGCCTTTGTAAGAACACTCTTCCGGGAACGACTAGCCAAGGATGTGGATCGTGCAGCATCAGCTGTGCAGGCATCGTCTGCTCGGGTGATCCTGATTTTCGCCTGGTATGTGGACGTGGAGGTGTTCCTAACTGAGCTCGTTCGAAGGAATGTCACAGGCCGCCAGTTCCTTGCCAGTGAGATCTGGAGCACCAGTGGGCGTCTTCTTAGTAACCCTCAGCTCTACACCATCGCGCAAGGTACATTAGGGGTAGCTATTAGGAGTGCCCCAATTCCAGGGTTTGAGAAACATCTGCAGCAGCTGCGCCCATCTCATTACCCTCAAGACATGCTACTTAGGGTATTATGGGAAAAGACATTTGGCTGTAGCCCATTACCGAACTCTTCAGCTGGCTCTCAGAGCACTTTACCCCCATGCAGTGGAAAGGAGAGTCTGAAGGGAGTTCAGAATGGCGTTACAGACGTTTCCAACCTGAGAGTTACCTATAACGTTTATCTGGCTGTTTACGCTGCTGCGCATGCACTTCATTCTCTGCTGGCCTGCACTGCACCTAACAGCTCTGACCCCAGCATGACCTCAGGATGCTCTTCTCCAGATAACATCACTACACAACAGGTAGACCTTGTTTATGGCAAACTGGATTATAAGTAATTTTAGAATAATTAGGAATATTCATAATATAATATGATATGGAGCCCTTCTGGTAACATGGAATGAATTAATTCCATTGTACAATGAGATCATGACAACAAGATCATTATTTGTGGCCACAACTTAATTAAATAAGTACAGTTTCTTTTTCATGCATTAATCAATTCTGGCCACAACTTAATTATCACATTCACGTGCCTTATTACCTTGAATTAGGATCTCATTCCTACACATTATGTCATGGCCACATATTACAATCTTGTTCCCACACCTTATTAAGTCATGGCCACATATTATGCTCTTGGTCCTACACCTTATTAAGTTGTAGTTATGTAATAGGATGTCATTCCTATACATGATTAAGTCATGGCCACACATTAGGCAACTTTCTTTTTTCTATGCCTCACAGTTTCCACTGTTGGCTTCCATGTAAATACAATTTTACACTATATTACTTGTATCACAACACCTACAACTACTACTACTAATACTACTACTACACCCTCTACTAATATATCTACTGCTACTACTACTAATAATAATGATACTATTAAATCTAATATTAAAACTACACTACACCTACTTGTACTAAGCCTAGTACACATACTACTTCTACTAATACACCTACTACTACTACCACTAATTATATATATATATATATATATAAAGTGCTTTAGCTGATTTGAATATGCTTGATTTAGTGTTTGCCTTCTCCTCCCTCCTGTTCTAGCTGTTGGAGCACCTTAAATTAGTGAACTTCACTACTCAGTTAGGGGAGAAGTTTTATTTTCAAGATGGGGAGATACCAGCTGTGTATGACCTGGTGAACTGGCAGAAAGGACCTGATGGAACATTGCAGTATGTGCCCATTGGCCGAGTGGAGGGGTCTCAGCTCATCATTAATGACTCTGCTATCAGCTGGCCAGGCACTTTAAATAAGGTAACTTCAGACATAAATACAACTTCACTAGTCAAGTCAGAGCAGTGGTCAGGATAATAGAGATGGAAATCTGGGAATAGTACACAGTAAATTTACACTGCATGTTGAAAACGATTATCCCTTCAAAGTGCAAAATCATTATTATTAAACTTGTGGGCCTTATATAGTCCATTGAGGTGTTAAACTGATTTTCCTCTCATTAGAACAGATTCTGGCATTAAATGACATGACATTTTCTTTGTGAAGTATAAGCAGAAAATCTTGTTGGATATTTTCAGGTGCCTGTATCTGTATGTACTGCTGAATGCTCTCCAGGCACACGTAAAGCCATGAAGAAAGGCCTGCCAGCCTGTTGCTTTGACTGCCTGCCCTGCGCCGAAGGGGAATTCAGCAATATCACAGGTCATCCATTCAAATAACACTCTAAATAGACCCCAAAACAATAAAACCAGCACAAAAAGATCAATCAAATTCCATTTGAAATGCCCAAAACAAAATTGTCAAAGATATGATCACTAGACAAATATCTAAAATTAATATTTCATGTAGAATTTATATTTAAATACCTGTCATCAGGCATCACCTAAACTTCTCTCAACCCACTCATACAGCAAACACATCAGGACTGAAGTGTAGCATTCAGGATCTGGGTACTTCTATGCTTTAACTGGTTTCAGAACTGATTGGTTTTCAGACAATTGAAAGAATTATCAAAAAATAAAATAAAATAAAAGGAAATGTACTATAAATTAAAACTACTTAAAAAGGAACATACTAGGAACATTTGAAATTAAATGTAACTTGTAACTTGTACATGTTTTATTGAGTTTCTAAGATGAGTTTTCTATTGAAAACAAATGTCTGCACATTTAATACACATTTTTACTCAATTTTACTTTTTGGAAAAATAAATGAGTAAAATGTGAAATGTGACCACTACAAAAGCTATGGCAGGTTAAATATTGCATGTCTCATTTTCCCCCAATTTCTTACATTCAGAAAATAAATAGAAACTGTGCACTAAATGGGTAGAAAATGTTTTGATTTGTTCCCCATAATAGAATAATTTATGTCCTTCATATTTTAACCAGCAATACCCAATATTACTCTGGGTGTCCAAACTTTGGAGTATGGCAGTATATGGACTCACAAATATACTTTTTTTTGTATTGATTGATTCTTTCCATGAATCTTAGTATTAATTTGACTCATCTGACAAAAAAATCAGCATGTATTTATACATACGAGACTTTTTCTATAGGTGACATTGCCTTGCATCATCTGTTTCCCTGTTGCTGTTTTAAGAAATGTCTAAACTCTAAACTTTCATTGAGAAAATTCTACCAAATCTCTTTTGTAGGCTCATCAGAATGTCACCACTGTCCTCTAGAATCCTGGTCCAACAGTCTCAGGACAACATGTGTTCCACGTGAAGTTGAGTACCTCTCTTTCAACGATACCATGGGCATCACTCTGACGACTGTTGCTGTGTGTGGTGCCGTGGTGACAGCAGCTGTAGCTGTTGTCTTTGTGCACCACAGGCAGACTCCTATTGTAAAAGCCAACAACTCAGAGCTGAGTTTTCTGCTTCTACTGTCGCTCAAACTCTGTTTTCTTTGTTCACTGGTGTTTGTGGGTCAGCCCTCGCTATGGTCGTGCAAGGTGCAGCAGGCAGCATTTGGGATCAGCTTTGTTCTCTGCATCTCCTGCATCCTTGTCAAGACCATTGTGGTTCTGGTTGCCTTTCGTTCAGCCAGACCTGGATCTGCAGCCCTTATGAAATGGTTTGGACCAGGCCAACAGAGAGGAAGCCTTCTGTTCTTTACCTGCATCCAGGTGATTATCTGTGCTGTATGGCTGTCTTTCAGCCCACCTTTACCTCATCGCAACTTTGGCATTCAAGGCTCAAAGGTCATCTTAGAGTGTATGGTGGGCTCAGTGGTGGGCTTCACCCTGGTGCTGGGATACATCGGCCTGCTGGCTGCTGTCTGTTTCCTCTTGGCCTTCTTTGCACGAAAACTTCCAGATAACTTCAACGAAGCCAAATTCATCACCTTCAGCATGCTGATCTTCTGTGCTGTGTGGATTGCCTTTGTGCCAGCATATGTCAGCTCTCCAGGAAAGTACAGCGTCGCTGTGGAGGTCTTTGCCATCCTTTCCTCTAGTTTCGGACTCTTAGTCTGTATATTTGTCCCAAAATGTTACATTATTTTACTGCGGCCAGAAAACAATACCAAGAAATTTCTAATGGGAAAAGCTCAATAGAGAATGGTGTTACAGTCAGTGCCTTTTCATCTATAGTAAAACTGTCAAGGTTGCTGCTGCATGGATTTCATGATACATATTTCCACTTACCTAAGATGATCAGCCAAGAAATGTTTGGAGACCAGATTTGCTTCTTTAATTTAGATTATACTTGGGATCATAAGCTCCTCAGATGAAAAACTGAGTCACCTTAAATGTTTAAGGTGGTAGTAACTTCAGGCTCTTGCAGATGGCGCTGCAATAGCATGATCAGTCAATAATACCTGTGGGGTATGTGATGGAATTCATAGATTGAGAAGAGGTGTTACAGTGCAGTGAATGTTTCATCTGATATGTGGTAAATGGGTCACCAAGCAGATGTTAATGACTGGCGAAAAGGAGTGATTGCATTTGTGCACCAAAGGCCAAAGTGTGAAGGAAGTAGCTGAATTTGCAGGAGTATTGAAGAGTACAGTCATACAGGTCTATCAGCAATGGCAAAAAAAAGTCTCCTCAGAATTTTGTCCAACAGCACACAAGTCTGAAGGCCTCTTGTGTGTTATTCTGCTCCATATATTCATGGTATGCATTACTTTCAGAAATTGGTTGTAAAGGACCTGCAATGACTTCTTGAAGCAATTCTTGCCTGGAAGCAAAGTGAATTTCATTCACAAGCCAGAAACCCTCCAGCAGTCACATTTAGTCAATTTCATCTTTTGGCCACATTTTTGAGGAGAATTTCCTGTAGACTGGGATTTAAGCCACTGCTGGTAGACCTGTATGACTGTACGCTTACATACACCTGCAAATTCAGCTACTTCCTTCACACTCTAGCCTTTGGCACCCATATGCAGTGACTCCATTTTGCCAAACATTAACTTCTGCTTTGTCACACATTTTCCACAGACATTGCTATCACACACCCCACAGGTATTTATAGCCTGTTCATGCTTGTGCAGTGCCATCTGCAGGAGCCTAAAGTTACTACCACCTTAAACAAGCAAGCTAATTTAAGGTATTTTTTTGTCCAGGGAGATTACTATAATACTATAATACTATAATATCAGAAGCCAACTAGAACATGAAACTTGACAAAGACGTACAGATGTACGTAGTTATACAACAGTTTTGACCAAGCAACTTAATTGGACATGATACATTAAATGAGTGCTAATATAGAGTATAACAGCACAAAGACTTTTAACTCTACATGTAGCATTCCACTTTACAGGTGTGATCTATTAATCAAGCTCATCAGAATAACACATAACAACATGACATATTTCACTGGTTGTACATTACCCAGAAGAAAACAGATTAATGTATATACAAATTAACTATCCTGTGCTATCATTGACCTACAAAAAGTAGTAAGCTAGTGTGAATGAAAATGTTTGTGTTACTTGGCTCCCAGACCAGTTGAGGAACTATTGTGTTGGTGGAGCCAAATAAATGAAATAAATAAATAAACAAACAATTAAAAATATGTTGTCATTTATTACTGTTAACTAATAAATGGTGTTTGTAGAACTGTTGTATAAAAGCAGTTCATCACATTCATAGCTGTGCTGCTATACTGAATATCAGCACAGTTGTGAATATTTTCAGTACTGTTGCCTACGAGTAAATCACAGCTGTGCTGATATTCGGTATAACATTGAGTGTCATATTGCTCAAGTATATTAATTCTGATGTGGTTTGGTGGTTAGCATGCTTGCCTCTCAGCACAGAGGCCTTGGGTTCAAATCCCCATCTGGGTGGATTTTTCATGTTCTCCCAGTGTCTGCATGGGTTTCCTCCCACAGTCCAAAAACATGGACATTAAGTGAATTGGGTACTGTAAATTGTCATTGTGTTTTTGCCCAGAGATGGACTGGTACCCAGAGATGGATTGGTCTTGGGCTTGGGCACAATGCAACCCTGATCAGGATTAGGCGGAAGATGATAAATAGGTGGAACTTTTTCCAGGTGTAGGTATGGAATCTGTAATTCTAACACACTTAAACAAAACCAATGTGTCCACTGGGTCTGGTTGGAGATGCAACTCTTCAATTTTCAACAATTGAAAACCAGTATTAAGCACATGCAGCAAGCACATTAGCTCAATGACTAGAAAGCTTGTGCCTCTTACCGGCTCATTTTCTCATTTATTAGATTTCACGGAGCTTGCAATGTGTAATAATTTGGTGATTAAATCCTTTAGTTATTCTTGCTGCTCATTGTCATTGATTACAGAGATACACACATATTAAGGGCATTACATGCATGATTGCTCAAAATACTGAATAGAATAATGATTTAAAAACTGTAATACATTGGCCACTCAAGTGGTGCACAATCATTAGTGAAAGGGTTATGAAAAATATAGAAATAGTTCGGTTCATATCTTTAGAACTGTCCCCTCACTGGTCATGTTTACATGCAGCCTAAAGCAGCAACTGGACATCCTCCAGTCATTTTGAATGACAGGCAGGCTGAAAGGGCAAAGAATTGTGGGTGTAGCAGTATATGGTGGGGCAAGCAAGTTTGGCCTTTGTTCCGATTTGTTCCAATTCTGAACATCATGCCATTACCAAGCTTCATTCCTGACTTGGCCTCAGGGGAATAGTTGCCATGTTGGTGAAGGGCATTTCGATTCTCCAAATGGGTGGGAAAAATTGGTACCAGCAGTGTAAGGGGCAGCCACAAATCCTGTTACACAGTGTTTCTCATAGGGTTGCCTTGTCTCATTCTTTATCACTCTACACAGTCAGGGAGCCAGTGACTACCTTTCCTTGTTAATTTTTAAGGAAGTGTGGGGTGTATGTGTATATGGGCACTAGGGTCAATCTGTAATTCCTCAGCTGGGCAAGCATAGACCATAATTTCTGATGTTAGAGGTATGGTAGACACCTTGCAATGTTTTGGTAAACTATTGTGTAGTATGCGGTGTAAGCCATAATTACACTAACTACAATACTACAAGATGGAATATTTTAAGATTACACTATAGCTCCATACACAATTAGCTATGCTAGCTAAACCTAGGGTGACCAGACGTCCTCTTTTTCCCGGAGATGTCCTACTTTTCAGACCTAAAAAAATGTCCGGGGGGAATTTCAAGATCGTGCGGAATTTTGTTCGACCGCCTCAAACATAATACATGTACAGTGCATTGTGATTAGAATTGCCACTCCGTTCCATTCCACTCCATTCCAGGTTTCTTTCCATTCCACTCCATTCCAGGTTTCTCTGTATCGCAAATTAGTCACGCCCTTCTCCTCAAATCTATCTACTTTGCATTGTGTGTGTGTGAAGAAAACGTGGGCTTGTATGGCGTTATATTTGTGCCACAATTCTGAGCGCGCGTGTGCTATATTTTGCGTGAGCAAGAAGAGTTTTGCACGCACATGAACTCAATAGTGTATACAAATCTCTCTCCTGCGCGTGCCAGTCTACCCCCGAGTGTTTACAAGCGAAAGCCCATGTGTGTCCGCCGGTTCTACGGCAATGCCAAAACGAAAGTGTACGTAAAAAATTCCCGTGCTTTCACCAGGTTCGTGATCTGTATGAGGCAGAGTGCTTGATGTGTAAGGCAGGCACTTATGTGTCTGTGGCAAATAAAGGTGCCAACGATCTGCAGGTGCACCTCAATTCAACAAAGCACGCGAAAGCAGACAGAGCCAGGGGCGAGAGCTCTTTGGCTAAAGTCACAGATTTCTTTGTGACAAAGAAATTATTATTTTTTTACTTAGTCTATCACTATTACACTCAAAAAATGTCAGTGTGTGTTTTTGTTAGTGTACTATGTTGTTTTGTGCTGTTCAATAAATGCAATTTTTACACAGACACTATGTCATTTGTGTCATATCATACACCGATACACTGATGACCCCCCCCAAAAAAAAAAAAAAAAAAAAAAAGGTGTCCTCCTTTTCAGAAACCCAAATCTGGTCACCCTAGCTAAACCCTTTCTCAAGCAAATCACTAAGTAGCTCCACAGTTAGCTTCCTAAGTAAGTAAATATTGATATTAAAACATTAAACCGTGTCTCTGTCATCATATAAAGACTTTTAGTAGTATAGCCTATCCTAGTTTAGCATTTTTTTTTTTCCCATATTATTCAGAATACAGGAAATGGCATCTACTTCATTAAAAATTCAGCCCCTGACTGATATGACTATGATATATATAGTATGAAGCTAGCTTAATCGGCTTCTTATGAACCCTTTTTCTTATAAAACCTTAGCTTAACCGCGCTCTAGCCTAACTGGGCGGCATGGTGGCTTAGTGGTTAGCACGTTCGCCTCTCAGTGCTGAAGTCTTGGGTTCGAGTCTGCATCTGAGTGGAGTTTCCATGTTCTCCCAGATGTTGCATTAGGAAAGGGGGAATTACTTGTTCTAAATGTACACTAGTTTTTGGGGAACAATCACTTTTAAGACTACATTTTCATTCTCTATACAACTGTTTTTTTTTTTACTTCTGTATAGGGATGGGCTATTACATGTTCATTGGAATTTATTGAAATTATTATTATTTTATTAGGTTGTGTTTACAGTTGTACTACTTTGTGATTTTTATTAGCCAAGTTATTTTGAAGGTGTAAAGCATTTAAATAAATGTCAGATTTGTTCTCATATTTCAGACTTAATTTAATAGGTGTCACTACAGTTTTGCAGCACAGGTGTACTAGTTGAACTTAATTATTGTAATTTAGTGGTTTCTAGTATTATTTTAGGGCTCTCAAGAATGTAGTGATAGATTTATAAAACAAAATATTAGACTGATATATATATATATATATATATATATATATATATATATATATATATATATATATATATATATATAATTTTTTTATCGTCACTTATCGTTACCGTTATAAAACCTAGAAATTATCGTGATACATTTTTTAGCCCATATCGCCCATCCCTACTTCTGGGAATGGGAATTCTCTTGTAAGGGAAAGAAAAGAATTTATCAAAGGGAATGAAATGGAGGGCAGCTGTGGTAGAGGGAAAAGGCGACGAAAATGCATACTGATGTCTGAAAAAGTCACGAAGGAAAGCTCTTTCTAGCTCTTACTGTAATTAATGTAAGGCTGGGTGATATGGACAATAAAATCAATTTGCAATAGTTTTCTTTCTGTCAAAAAACCTCAGAAACCATGCCATGGTAAAACTATGGTTAATTTTTGAAAGGTTCAGTCACTACCAGGGTGAAATACAAGGACACACACACATACAGGGGTTAGACAATTAATCTGAAACACCTAGTTTTAGAACACAATAATTTGTTAATATGGTGTAGCATCAATTCGTCTTGGGAATGAAATGTACAAGTCCTGCACAGTGGTCAGAGGGATTTTAAGCCATTCTTCTTGCAGGATAGTGGTCAGGTCACTACGTGATGCTGGTGGAGGAAACCGTTTCCTGACTCGCTCCTCCAAAACACCCCAAAGTGGCTCAATAATATTTAAATCTGGTGACTTTGCAGGCCATGGGAGATGTTCAACTTCACTTTCATGTTCATCAAACCAATCTTTCACCAGTCTTGCTGTGTGTATTGGTGCATTGTAATATTTTGAGCAAAACTGTGCTCTTACCCTCCTAATTGAACCTTCACACTCTGCTCTTACTGGTGCAATGTGCAATTAATGAAGATTGGCCACCAGATTGGTCCAATTTAGCCATGAAACCTCCCACACTAACATGACAGGTATTTCAGTTTCATTGCCTAACCCCTGTACATGTTAATGTTAAACCTTTATTGCTTTAAATTATGCATGCACAGAACATTGGCTTATTCTGTATTTGTCAAAGGCTTTTCATTTTACTCCGTGACCCTCTGCTATTAATAGCGTATACCGGTACTAACTGCTTCAGCCAATAGCAAATAAGTATATAAAAATAAAATAAATAAATAGCAAATAAATATACAGACTTTCGTTTAACTTTTACTAATCACTATAAAGTTAAAGTAATCCAAATTCAGTACATACATCAGTCATGAAAAGTAAATGAACACATTATCACCATGTGTCCTATTGCATGCCTCATGTGTATTTTAGTTGCAGTACCATCAGTTGATAATTATTCTTTTTCCCATCTTTTTTCTCTCCCACATTACTAGGCAGGAATGACAGTGTGGAGGTGCAGGATAACAAATGCATTATTCCAAGAGGATGGTTTAAATGGTTTAAGGTGTTTGAGACATTTATGATCAGATGGCGTAAGTTTTAAAACTGTAAACATATTTATTCACTCCTGTATGTCATTTATTCACAATAATAATCACATAATTAAATATAATAATTCACAAAATTATTCACAATAAAATGGCTTCATACACATATGCTGAGTTATATGAGTCTGTATGTTATTTTTAAATGTACATTTAGTTAGTATTGTTTGCAATCACATTCAAAGACCTTTACAGTTATACTATTCTGCCTGACACGGTCTCTCAAGCCGCGCCCCCATCTCTTGTCACATGTCTTCCATGCGCATTTTCATGTCATGTCTACGCCCCTAGTCTCATCATGACTCAAGTTCATTGTCAACACCTGTCTTGTTACTCACAGCCCTCTTGTCTCAGTCCCTAATCATGTGCTGTTTAAAAGCAACCTCGTGTTTCATAGTCCACGTCGGTCATTTTGTGCATTCATGTTAGTCTGTGTATTCATGCCAGTCTCTGTGTCAAGTTAGTAATGTCATTGTCACAGTTTTGTTTTCAAAGCCTCAGTGCTAGTTTTGTTTTGTCTCTTTGTTCAATAAACCTCAGTTTTGAATCCCACAACCTGCTTTCATCTACTCATGGTCACTGCCTCTTACAATTAGATAACACTGAGATATTTAAATAACTATGTAAAGGGACTCACAGTTGCAGTGGGCCTTATTCCTGTGAGAATTAATTCATTAAGCACTAATGTGACAGACAACACTTCTTCAGGTAGAATTTCCCAAAAGTCTTCACTTATTTGGCCATCATGTTCTTTTTTGTGTTTTTCTCTGGTCTGAGTAAGATAATGTAACACTTTGGTCCAAAGATACACAGTAGGAGGCCGTAACTGGAGGC
>BRDA01003464.1:7278-53765 GCA_036984385.1 Crenuchus spilurus
ATCCCTCCACAAGGTCTGTACAGTGGGGCCCTCCTCCGTGCCCCTTCTGTGTCCTGTGCAACCTCTCTGATACAGAGAGCTGACCTGACCCTTGCAGGGTCACAAGGGTGTTTATACTGTTTATAGTCATTTACTCACCATCACCATCATTATGTGTAATGGAAATAAAATATAAAAGTTTACCTTTTTGGATTAAATTCTGAATACAAATGAAAGTTTTCACATTTTCACGTTTGATGTATGGCTGTACAGAAGTGTTAGACCTTTAACATCCTCACAAAGAAAGAAGAAATTGAATTAAATATTATTATTATTTCCATCCATCCATCCATTATCAACCGCTTTATCCGGGGCCGGGTCGCAGAGGTAGCAGTCTGAGCAGGGAAACCCAAACCTCCCTCTCCCCAGACACCTCAGCCAGCTCCTCGGGTGGAACACTGGGACGTTCCCAGTCCAGTCGAGAGACATAGTCTCTCCAACGTGTCCTGTGTCTTCCCCGTGCCTCCTCCCGGGGTGACATGTCTGGAACACCTCCCTAGGGAGGCGTCCAGGGGGCATCCGAAACAGATGCCCGAGCCACCAAATCTAATTTATTTATTATTATTATTATTATTATTATTATTATTAATAATAATAATAACAATAATAACTATAATACTACTACTACTACTAATAATAATAATAATAATAATAATAATAATAATAATATGACACAATTATTATTATTATTATTATTAATAATAATAATAATAATAATAATAATAATAATAATAATATAGTTTTTATTATTATTATTATTAATAATAATAATAATAATAATAACTATAATAACTATAATTTTATTATTATTATTAATAATAATAATAATAATAATAATAATAATAATAATAATAATAATAAAAATATTATTATTATTATTATTATTATTATTATTATTATTATAGCTTTTATTATTATAGTTTTGATTATTACTATTATTATTATACTAATAGCATTAATGGTTTTTCAGCATTTGATCCAGTTTATTCCTCACAGTTTCACTACAAAGTTACTGGTTTGCATTCAGACAAGAAAACGTTGCATTTCTGACCTCTAATGAATGTTTTTTAGCTTAACATACCTCTACCAATTAGTAGAGATGGCACAATCACATTGAGTTAAGTTCAACACCGTCTTCAAGAAAATATAATAACTCAAATGTGCTCTACCAAATGGTTGAGCACAATGTTAAAGCGTCAACAGAGAGTGAATGAAAGAAAAAATGGAAAAGGAAAGCTATACTGGTTCACTGGCAATGTGAAAATGGCTACATGTGAGATTAGGGGGCCTAAGCTTAATTAAAAGTGGCATGTTGCTGCTTTATGTCTTTTATTTAACATTAATATGTGGATCTGGACACAGAGGTGATGCTTGAAGAAGAGATTTGTCTACAAAAGGTCCAGCTGTTCTGAATTCTGTATTGATTGGTGACGTAAACAGATTCACCAAGAAACCAAGTGGAACAGAGATTGACAGGAACCAGACTGAATCTATGGATGTGTCACAGTCTTCCGTCTTTCTTAAAGAGGAGAGGACAACAGTGGCAATGGAAGGAAATCATGAAACACATAAGTCCTAAGGTTTGTGGACACCATTTCTAATGAAGTACACAGATGTACAAATGCACACACAGCTTGTCTAAACCCTGTAAAGTACTGCCAATAGAATAACACTAAACATGAACCTACTGGCACCTACTGTCTCATGCCAGGCGTGGGCTAGAGGGGCGTAAAACCTCCCAGCATTGAACGGATACAGCATTTTGGGATGAGGTGGTGGTGGTGACCTCACTGCTCTTGTGGCTGAAGGCAATCAATACATTATTATCACAGGGATTCACCTCCTTCCACTGTGGATGTTTACTCAATGTTCTCAATTAAAGACATGAACAGTACAACTGTTCTGTTAGCTTGCTTAGACTTTTTGTCCATAATTGTGATCAGATAATGATCAGCTTCTACCAATCAGCAATTAAAACACAAAAGGCTTGAAATACATTGTCATATTAGAATATTATGACCAATTATGTCTAGGCTGAGACAGAGAGGGAATTTGTAGTTGTTGCCCCGAAATTGTGGAACAATCTCCCTTTTTCAATTAGGTCGGCACCCACACTGCATCATTTTAAAACTCAACTAAAAACTTATTTATATGCACTGGCGTTTGAATCAAATTGAGGTCCTAGTACTAGATCCTAGTTTCTTTTTATCTATTTTATTTTATTTGTTTTTTAATTTTCTTGTAGTTTTATACTCTACAATGTATAACGATTGTTATTTTTAAATGTGCTATATAAATAAATTTTGCCTTGTCAATGGTGATCCCTGAGACTTTCCTGTTCATTTGCTCTGTACCACTCGTCCACAGGTTGTTGGTATCAATGGTCCATGGAGGCACCACTGTTATGCTGTTGGGAGGCACTCAGTGTAGAGTACACCTTCACTACAGCGACTCTAGAACATCCCACAGAGTTGGTGGTTTCTGAGATGCTGCCTCCACCATGCTTCACCCGGTACCCTCATCAGTCACATCACGTCTTTTGTCCATGATGATGGTTTTACACTCTGCTACACCTGACTGGTGTGCTCTCTTATTTATACATTCAACAAACCCGGGGACGTGGCATCTGTGACATAGTGGGCAAGTTCATTCCAAACCAGGGATGGTCTCTTCCTTAAAGCAACACGATGCCTCTTCTACTCCCACTAAAGCTGAAGTTCTTAAACTCTTCTGTTGAGAACCTGAATGAGGAACAGGCAAGTTCTGGTCTATTTCTGAGTGAAGTCAATCGCCAGCCTTTAACATTCTTTGGAACATCGAGGCAGCATCTTTATTGTTTGTGGCTTCAGAAACAAATTATACAAATCCAGGAAAGCTATCTTCATAAGATCCCGAACTGGGTCAGCGATAAAGGCACAGCAGAGCTCAAAAACAGAACGAACGTTAGCTTTCAGGCTGATTCATGTGGGTCAGGGCTCAGCTGACTAGGCTGACGGAGGCAGGCAGCGAGCCGCTCGTCTGTGAGCTCTGTCGCCCATGAGGCAGACAGGCCGAGGTTCTGCGTAGCTGGAGTGTGAATGATGACGCACAAGGTTCTCATTAGCACACATAACTGTCACTTGACTTGGGGAGAGAACCGGCTCCGTACGACTGCAAAAACGGTGCCGTCTCCAGCTGCCTCCCCAAGGAAAAGTCGACAGTTTTACAGAAAGAAAGCCCTGGGGGGTCAATATTTAAATATTCTAAACCCAAAACGTCTTCCAGGCCTTGCAGGCTGGCGTCTAATCCTACGCGCTGTGCTTCTTACTCTCCAGCTGGGATTTGTCTGCCGTAGACTGACACAGTAACCAACAGCATTTCCTCTGATTTTAATGTGGTTTACATAAAGGCACTCGGAACCCAACGCAGGTCACGGCAGGTCACGGCAGGGCTCGACGGCACCACTACAGCTGACCTAAGATCACCCAATTAACTCAGCAACCACACAAACAGAAGTCACCACAGAGGGAATTTTTTGGGTCACGTCTGTCAGTGTCAAGTCTGAGAGCGAGTCTGTCGTATGATGGAGGGCTTTGGGTTACAGGAATGTTCCTCATTAAGGGCCTTGGGCAGGTCTGATGTCCAAACATGCAGCGTTTGAGGTCGACTCCTGTTCTGCACAACTATTCAAAGAAGAAACGACAAGTAACAACATGGACGGATACCAGAGTTGGACGATGTCGGCTCTCTTAAAAATGGTTCTAGGGTTCATTAGTTAAGAACATTGATACATATATAGAACTGTGAACACTCAAAGAACCCTTAGCATGATGAAGGTCTCCTTCAGTTGTTGTAGATGGTTCTACATAGCAATAAAGAGGGTTCTGCTACTGTTATTCTGAAGCTTATATTAATAGAGGTGCTATTAAGTACCATTTTCAACAATCTTCTACATAGAACCGTCTACTACAACTGAAGAACACTTTCATCATGTAAAGAACCCTTCATGCAAAGGGTTCTTTGAGTGTTCTATAGTCGTATCAGAATAGTGTGACCTACTTTATTACTGTAAACAGTGGTGGACGGTAGTGGAGTACATTTACATGAGTGCTGTACTTAAGCACATTTTTTGAGTATTTTTACTTTACTTTATGACAAAAAGAATTTTTTTTTTTTTTTTTATTGCATTTTTATGCTGAAGTTTTTTGAGTGGTTCTACATGTCAATACATCATCAGCTGGTTTCAGCAAGTTACAAGGTTCTGTAAAAACACTCAAAACAATACAGCAATGTACTGATATTAGAAAATATCATTTGCACTTTTAAATACTTAAGTATTTTCAAAAGTAAGTACTTCAGTAACTTGAGTAACTTGAGTAAATTTTTGACTGAGCAACTTTTACTTGTAGTTGAGTAAATTTTGACGAGTATCAATACTTTTACTTAAGTACTAGAGTTGAGTACTTTGTCCACCACTAACTGTAAATAACCACCCTTGGCTTGGTTCATCACAAAGGTTAACTCGTCCACTGTGGGGTGTCCATTGCTCTGTACCACTCGTTTTTGCCATCGATGGCTCGTGGGGAACCAATACTATGCCGTTGGGAAGAACTCAATTCGCCCCTTTCACAATTCCCAGAATGCACCGCTCAACCGGCAACATCCTGTTCACCATTTTCTCTTGTTTATGTCTGTGTTGGCTACGCTACATACACTGTTTACAACTTTATTTGGTAAGTAAATACTTACGTGATATCTACTAGCTTTTGTAACTATATGCAGATAATATTTCTTTGGATATTAAACATCATATCTTGTTGTGTCAACTTGTATGTTCAGTTTATGCAGTGGGTTTTTAGTGTAAACACGCTGTTGCAAGCTATCGTGTTGCATTCTATCAATACTAAGCTACACTACTAGCATAGCTGGCACAGACAAACAAGAGAAAAACAAGAGAAAATGGTGAACCGGATGTTGCCAGTTGCGCGGTGCATTCTGGGAATTGTGAAAGGGGTGAATGTACAAGAAGTCCATTCTGAGTATACCTTCACTACAGCAGCTCTAGAACATCCCACAAAGTGAACGATTTCTGAGATGATGCCACCTGGTCCACTGTGGTGTGATGGTTGCTGTGTACCACTTGTTGGAGTCATCGTTCCCTTTTGGCATCAATGGTCATTGGTCCACCTTGTAGATGTAAAGTCAGAGACAGCAGCTCATCTGTTGCTGCACAGTTTGTGTTGGTCCTCTACTCCTTCAATGGTGCAAAGGACATAATGTGACTGATGTCCAAAATGGCTTGATAATAGGATACCAGTTAAGTATGGGGGTGGTAGCATCTCAGAAACCACTAACATTGTGGGATGTTCTAGAGATGCTGTACATTGAGTGCCTCCTAAAAATATAAAAGGTGTGCCCAATGGGTCATTGATGCCAGAGGCGAACAATAACTCTGACAACTGGTACAGAGCAATCAACACATCCCAGTGAATCAGTTAACTTCTATAATAAACAGGAAGTTGTCATAAACCACCACTGAGCACTCCAAGCCAAGTCCACTATTAGGTAGGTGGTCATAATATTCTGGTATGACTGTTTATGGAGTTTTTAAAAGTAAAATTGAGATAAATGGTGTGAATAACATTGCACAGTATTGCATTTCTATTTAGACAAAAAAATACTGTTTTCTTCAAAATGTCAAGACTGTTCCACTGTCACACATCGTCCAAATACAGTAACAGTATCCCAGAACGGAGCGTCTCCCTGAGGATCATATTAGCAGCCAGAACAGGATGTACACTGTCTGTGTACCCTGTGACACTGAATCTCTGGATTTAGAGACTACTGATGAGAAACTGGTTACTGTACATTAGGATATTATGTACATATAGTCGTACTGGCCACATCATCAATTACCCACACTTTTTAAAAGTGCTCTCCATCCTTTCAGGCAGCTCTTCTGTGATGAAGATCTTGTTCTTCACTTCACAAAGACCTGAACTGAAAAAGCACCTGTGCTGTGTGCTAATAAAGCCTCTGATAACGTGACTGGAGTTGTGTTGAGAGCAGCAGTTATATTGGTTTTATATTCTGACAGCAGGAACAGAGGCTGTGTTTTGGTTATTACTGAAGCCCTGCAGCAGCGTCTCATTAGGGACAGCAGAACACTGTGACATGGAGAAGCTCTGAGTGTGATATTAAAGATTTGGTGTAATGACTGTGGGTGGAGACACATCACTGTTACACAGTCTCAGTACTAGACTGCAATAAACTCTACAGAGGAGCTTTAACGGTTCTAGACTTAGATTTACTACCCAAAGCCACTCACAGCAGCCGGTTATTTAGATTGTGTGCGTGTGTGTGTGTGTCATGTGTGTGTGATGTGTGTGTCTCTGTGTGTGTGTGTGTGTGTGTGTGTGTGTGTGTGTGTGTGTGTGTGTGTGTGTGTGTGTGTGTTTTGTGTGTGTGTGTGGTGTGTGTCTGTGTGTGTGTGTGAGTGTGTGTGTGTCTGTGTGTGTGTCTGTGTATGTGTGTGCAGAGATGCTGAAATAAACTGATTGATAAAATAAACAAAAAACGAGGTGAACATAAACCAAACACTGAATACGACATTAACGTTAAACAACAAAATAAAGTAAGGAGCTGATGATAACGGAGACGTGAAGACGACAATGATAACGACAATGAAGTGTACAGGGCAGAAGCACAATGAGGAATATAAAAGGAATTAAACAAGAGACATGAAGAGACACACAAGACGGAAAACAGGTGAAAACACTAACACGGCGGCTGCTCTAAACTTAGACTTAAAAACCTGTTTTCAGATGTGCTGATATGTTGTGTAAAAACACTCTAAACATTTATAGCCAAGACTTTTGAGCTCAGAACTGAATAAACAGAGGTGTTGTCTACACACTGATCATTACAGTTTTTAGACATTGTATGTGATTTTATTTCTAAAGCTTAACTAATGTGAGGCGACACTCTGTTTTCACTCAGCTACTAACCCTACACTGAATATTTATGAGATGAGTGTTAGGTAAGAGATGAGAGGACTTTTGTTTATGTTCAGTTTCACATTCCACACATTCCACGGATACTATTCCACCAATGGTATCTCCAGAATTACCATCTCATTATCATATGAATGACCGATCACATCTTTTGTCTGGAAAGTATGCGCAGCTGTTTGAGTCGCTCACACAAACGTGTCTCTGCTTATTTAAGCTCCTCTCACAAACATCAAAAAATATATATTATATTATACATGAATATATGAATATATATTTTCATTCAATTTAAGGTTTCCGGGATATGTTTCAATTTGTTTCTAGGATAATATTTCTAGTTAATATAAAAATTTTTATTAATATAAACAGTGCTGATGATCAAAGTTTGATAGGAAACAGCTAAGGAGATGAGTGTTCGAGGGCACTCTGGGTAATGTAGTTCTTGGAGAGAGCAGAGAACTACACAAGTATAGTGATGTTCCGGAACTGAAGATCATAGCATGTGGAGTCCTGTACAAGTCAGTGAAATAACGAGATCTGACAATTTGACTGTTTATATAACTTTGCATATTTATTGTTGTATGTTAAAATATTGTTATTTGTTTCTCTCAAACCGTCTTTATGTCTACTGTACATGCTTTCTAATAGATATGGGACACTGCCATGAGGTTGTGATAACATTCAGCAATCAAGATGTTGGATGATCGCCACCATCGACTCTTCCCAAAAGTTTGGGATGGAACAGAGAACAACTCAAAGCTGTGCCCTCTAACCCACACCTGGCATTAGACATTGTGCCAACAGGTTCATGTTTAGTCCCATTCTATTGGCAGTACTTTACAGGGAATAGACAAGCGGTGTGTGTGCATTTGTAGCTGAATGCATGTATATTAAATAATCAATTCTAACATGTTTACTGAGCTGTAATTAGCTACAGTAGAGCTGATTTCACAGCTTTTATCATCACACCACATTAAAACTGGGGCAGGCGCAGCTTTTAACTAACAATGCATCCCTAAAAACAACTGAAATTAATCATCAAGGTAGGTAAAGTAGCTGAATGTATTCATTAGAAGGTGTGTCCACAAACATATGGACATATAGTGTATCAACTTTAAAAATAAGAGTGCGCAACATGGAGGACATTTTAATATTAATCTTAATGACAGGGTTTCCCTCTGTAGAGTTTATGACATTCACAAACTGACCCCGGAGCAGTGTGTGTGTGTGTGTGTGTTTTCAAGACAGATACAGTAGAGCACCTAATCTCAGAGGATCATCTGTTGCCCTCAATCTACCTTCATATCCAGTAAAATTCTGATAAAAAACATAAATAATCACTTTAAAATAAGGAGCCTGGCTTATTAGTGGTGAGCAGATGTACAATGTAACACAGTCAAAGTTAATGTGTTAAAAATGAGTAAATAAAAACAAATATTTACCTGCTTCAGCCTAACACAGAAAACATCTGTAAATGTTCAGCATCGTTAGATCACATGCAGTGCATACAGCGTCAGTTCAGCAACAGACATCATTTTCTTAAAGGAGCAGTGCAGATTAACTGGCATAAATGTTGACTGGGGGGGCGGAGCTACAGTTCAGGCTGCTAATCTAAATACCTGCGGGTGTGGAAGACTTTCCAAAATAAAAGTCTAGTGTAATTCCTGAAGTTTAGAGAAATGACTTCATTAAAACTAACCTCTTTGTCTTGTTATTGACTTAAGTTATTGTAATATTTAATATTCAGAAAAAATCAACAGTATGTTTTGTGTCCAGTTGTAAGACTATGAACTCAATTTACATGCAGAGCCTTTATTTCAAATTAATTTTGAAGTTTTACTTCATTTTTTATTATTTTTCATTTTTACTTCTACTGCAGTTTTTATTTACTTTTTAATATCCTTTTCCTATTAATTATTTATCGTAAAATTCTTGTTTATTATCTTACCGTTTTATGTTATTTCCATCCTCTACCCCCTCACCAGGTGCAGGGCATTATTTATTTTATTTTCCCCCTTAATTAAATCGGAATTGTTCTCAATGCTTTCTCATTGATTTTAATTGATTTTCTTGTCAATTTGTTCATGTAGATCAGACTTGAAGAAAGTAATGTTAGTATATTATTGTGTACGTGTCCAGCTGTGAGACTATGAGGTCCTTTTATAAGTCTTTATTTAGGGTTAAATTTGAAGTTTGACTCATATTCCAGTCCGGTCCAGAATTTATAAGTAAGGTACAGGTACTGTATATCCCATAATAAGTCACATTTATAAAGTAAAGTGTGTAAACTGAAAGGAGAGTGGCATTTCTTAAAATCCCAGAGATCGATGATGATGATGGACACTCTTCACATTACTCTACAGCAGAGCCAATGAAGTGACCAGAGCTGAAGAGGGAACTGATGATGGTCTCCACAGTAGCTTTGTGAGGACGAGGAGCCACATCAGCACAGGACAAGAGGGTCCAAGTGGTACAAAGTAGTGTGGACTTACACGTGAGTAAAGGAGATGGATGGCAGCTCATGGCAGACTCTAATGAAGTCATGATTACAGCTCTGAAAGGACAGACGACTCCCAGAACAACATTATGAAACGTGGTATAATTAGAAAGACATGGGCAATTACGGCTTTGTCATGATAAAAGGACGCAGATGAAATGTTTGTAGGATACTTATGTTCAGCAAGTTTGCTGATGAGATATGGTAGAAATAAAGAAATGGCAACAGAGAAACAGGACATCAGTCTGTAATTGTAGAAAGTGCACCTGTATGGTCAGTGGAGCTTAAATGGACAATGAGTTTATATACAAGCTACGTGTACCTAATGAAGTGACCAGTGAGTGTATGTACTGTGTATGAACTGAGAAGTAATTGTTTACATTTGCAAAAACACTTATTTCATCGATGAAATTCCAAAAAGCAAAATTCAGTGTTGTGCCAAATACTGTAAGGAAAGCCCCCGCCGTGAGATGTATCCCCTGTTGGGAGACTTACTTAGCGGTGGTATTCCATTGCCTTTACTTTGGATGTTGTGACCAAAGGAAGTTAAATACAATCCATTCCAGTCATGAATAAATTAAATAAAGCTGTTACTGAGGTAAGATGATTGTCTGTGTGTATCTAACTGTTCACTTTCATTAATTTGTCCACGTGATCCATTATATTGTCTCGCTAGTAGCGGCTAATAGTTACTGTGATGTTTTTGAGTGACAAACTGTGTAGCAACACTGATACTGTAAACGATATTCACATAAGCGAGCGTATGCAAATCTTTCATTTTTTATTGGCTGCTCCCAGCATGGGGCCAGCATTAGCATGCCCTGCAGCTCATTATTGAAAGCGTGTTGCACATGCACAGTGTTTTCTACTGCTCACTTGCTTAAATGGACCCCTACTCACTATCAAAATGAAGACTGCTGAAAGTACTGACTTTATGCAAGACGTACAGGAATATTTTAAATGTATTGGGAACCACTGACATTTTCATAAGTCAAATAAACAACAATGTTAGAAAATAATATTAAAATAGAATAAATGTAAACAAAATGATTGATTATGTCACACACTGCTGCACAGCTATATCTGGTGGGGCCGGGCCTCACCGGCCCCTAATGTAGAGACATTCCTCTCTCTGAGTATTGTCAAGTGGAAGATGATGAACACCAGGCCAAGCAGTACAGACGACCTGAAAGCCACTATCAAAGCTACAATAACATCTCAGCAGTGCCAAAAGCTGACTACCTCCATGCCAAGCATAAATAATGCAGTAATTTATGGTTAAGAAGCCCCAATCAAGCGTTAAGTGTTTAAATGAACACACTTGTCAGAAGTTGGACTATAGAAGTTTCTATATTGTACATCCTTTTCTGTTTGAGCTTATAAAATGTTCAAATAATTTAAGATTTTTTACATTTTAATGTCACTTTATGTGTAATGAGTTTACATTTTTTATTAAATTAAAAACAAAAATGATCTTTTTCACGATATTCTATTTTTATGTATGACTGTAAATGTGTCTGAGCACTGAGACTGTACGATCTCAGCTCATGTTTAAACAGAGGATCAATAAAAATACAGTGATCCATGATGTATATTCATCCACTACAAGACTGTGACACTGTAAGACTGTAAAAATCTCTGTTTAGCTTTGTTAGATCACATTCAGTGCATACAGCATCAATTAAGCAACAACAGACAACATACAACAGAAAAGAGAGTGGCATTTCTTTAAATCCCAGAGAGGGATGATGATGATGATGAAGGACATTCTTCACCTTACTCTACAACAGAGTGCATTACAGCGAGGTGAACAGAACTGATGATGGTCTCCACAGTAGCTTTCTGAGAAAGTGGGGCCACATCAGCACCAGACAAGAGGGTCCAAGTGGCTCTTGTGCAAAGCACCTTACACGTGAGCAGAGGAGATGGACGGCAGCTCTGAAAGGAGTCCCAGAACAGAAAGACAGATTGGAGAACATCATGAGTATGCAGTCTAATTAGGCAGACATGGGCAATTACGCCTTTGACGTGATTAAAGGATGCAGATTAAATGTTTGTGATCATTTCAGCTTCAGCAAGCTTGCTGATAAGATAAAGAAATGGTAACAAATGGCTACTGAAGTGGTCATACAGACGTCTACATTAGTTAATTCTCAGCTTGAACAGAACCTGGACACATGAAAAAGTATTAATACTGGTCCAAGGAGTGAAGGCACTTGTGTGTGAATGCCTGACTCCCAAATTTAAGGACTTGAGAGGCTGGCACAGGGTCGGCTTGCATGTATTTCGCTCTCCAATAGGCACGATTGGCAACACTGGCAGGGTGGACATCTATGCGGTGCATATCTTCGTGTATACTGTCTATCCACCTCATCTTCAGGCGCCCACGGGGGTGCCAGCCATCAGGGCTAAGGTCAAGAACGTGCCGCACAAATGCTTCAGCATCCATATGGGAGACATGACCATACCACCACAGCCCAGCCTCACACAGCTTTTCATTTATTGGGGTGACGCCAAGTCGCCGCCAGACATTGGCATTCGTGGTGTGTAGTGCTTGTTCGTGCTGCTTGGTTGCAGGTCGGCACTCGGCGCTGTACAGTGCTACGGGCCAGATGACAGTGCGGTAGATCTTGGACTTGAGGCGGATCGGAATTTTTGGATCGCAGAGTACACTAGTGACCTTCCGCCACTTCATGCAAGCTGCGTTGATGCGGGCTCGTACGTCGGCAGTCGGGTCACCATCCGAGATTATTTTGGACCCAAGGTATCGGAATTTGGTGACTTTGATGAGTGGTGTTCCAGAGATTGTGATTGTCCCATTTGTCTGTATTCCGCATTCGAGGTACTCAGTCTTTGCCAAATTGAGCCTCATACCAAAGTCATCAAGATGCATCTTCCAGCTGGAAGGCTTAAATCTCAGGACTTGAGACTTGACTAACAACGATTAAAGACTTAATGTGACTATGACACTGTCTTCATGTCTTAAGACCTAAGACTTGAAAGGACTTGACTCAGCTGTCAAAAACATCTCAAGTGTTTTCTGATATTTCATTAAAAGCACAATTTAACCAGGACAGCAACTCAAAATATCCGCACTTGTATTCTTGTGAGGTCACTGCATGAACGATCTTCCATTGTAAACAAGTCCATTCTTCATGTTCTTTCTATTGAGAAACTTCAGAAATCAGTGACACACCATAATATTCAACTTCATCCATCTCTACTGGAGTCAAAGGATCGATGGACTATTTCTCGGTATTAGCCGAATTTTAGCCCAAATATCCAATCAGCTTTTCAGATCATATGATCCATTTTTCAACCAGTTGACAAAACTGCTGATGAAAGCCATTACAGCCACTGTTGAGCACTCATAGTATGCAGTTATATCAAAATATCACGACCAACTACCTAACAGTGGTAACAACAATACTTGGCCCAGATGACACTAGCGAGTTGTCAAGGTATAGACTATACAATGGTGACAGTGATGGGTACCCTATTATTGTGCCCTCTTGGACATCAGTCACATCACATCCTTTGTTGATGATGAGAGTTTTAAACTCTTCTACAACTGACTAGTGTGCTCCCTTATTTATATATGCAGTCACGTGTCATCTGTGACATCCCAGACAGAGTTCAAGCCAAACCAGGCAACCACATCTGACTCAAACTTGCATGTGTGAAAAATGTGTAAACCCCTGTACCTCATAGGGGAAGCCCAGTAGACTTAACTTACTCTATTAAATGTACACAACGTGTATTTTATATTGAAAGACACAACACAGAATATTACAAAACCTTTGCATGGAAGTTTTCTCGGAGAGGCTAAAGTTGGGATGGGCCAGTCGTACTGAAAGACAATCAACTCCAAAAATACTGATCTCGAATCCCTACAAAACCAGCAAAAAACACAGCACAGCCTTTTTTATATTATTGGCTGAACATTGAATATTAACTAGAATGCAATGTTTAAGCCTTGAACATTTTACTCAACCATTCGGTAGAGCACATTTGAGTCATTATATCTTCTTGAAGGAGGTGTTGAACTTAACGTAATGTGATTGTGCCATCTCTACCGATCGGTAGAGGTATCTTATGCTGAAAAACATTCAATAGATGTTAGAAATGCAACATTTTCTTGTCTGAATACAAATCAGCAGCTTCATAGCGAAACCACAAGGAATAAACTGGATCAAATGCAGAAAAACCATTAGAGCTATTACAGATGAGTGTGCTGTTTAAAGAGTGAACATTATTAGCATCTTATTGCACACCTTTTTGTATTTGTAGTTTATGTCCTGATTTCATACATCTCCTTGTATGTTTACATTTAAACATACTTTGGCATTGACACCGAAGTAGATCGTCAGACCGACAAATTGATTCTTGCTTGACGTACTTGAGACTTGATTCTCAGCACTTGAGCTCAGGACTTGGCTTCAAGGTTAAGACGTGAGACTTGCTCTGGTTACCAGTAAACAAGTCTCACTAGAGTTTGAAGTAAAAATAAGGCATCCAAAAGCTTAAATCTAATCTTTTTCCTAAGAAAACAGCACCGTGCTGTAGTCTGAAGTCAGGATTCGGAGCCACATTAGGATAAAAGCGAGAGAAGGAATAACCCCACCAGCCTCTAAATGAAACACTCAGCAGTCTCAGCCACGCTCACACATTTAGGTACGAGCATCTTTCTCCTCAACAGAGCGTGATGGTGAGTACTCTATAGGGTTTGGCTCACTGACATCACACAGTAAAGATCTCTCAGGTGAGCTCACATATGTGCATATACTGAGCTGCACATGTAATATCCAAGCTAAATATAATCTATTCTGCTCTCCCAGCAACAGCTCTCTGTAAGCGCTGTCTAATCCTCAGCAGTGCTGTCAGGCTCTCATGCATGTAGATGAGCTGAATAAAATGTGTTAGTAAAGTATCAGCATCTAAGCTTCATGCTGATCTAATGAGTGATACAGGTTTTGATTCAGAATTTTAACTACACGCACTGGCCACTTCATTAGGTACACACAGCTTGCATCTCCTCTCAGCTCCACTGACCATACAGGTGCACTTTATAGATCTATAATTACAGACTGTAGCACATCTGTTTCTCTGTGTACTTACCTGTTCTTCAAGGTTTTAAACTTTATTCATACATTTTATAAAAAATGCAAACAAATTACAGTGTTTAAGTATTTAATCCAATAGAGTAGAAACATACATTCAAAGTATTGTCAAAAATATAAAATTTACGCGCGATTAAATAAAAATAAAGAAATAAATATGTCTATTTGTCAGCAGAGTAGCACAAAGATTAGCATTAAAAGTACAGTGGTACCCATACTTACGAGCATCCCTACTAACGAGTATTCCAGGTAACGAGTCGAGATCTCGGAATATTTTTGTTCCAGGTAACGAATAAAATTCCAAGTAACGAGTAGCCTAAATTAGATCAAGTATGCCAACCGCTAGGGGCGCGGCGGTCGTAGCATCCCCTAAATGCTACCGTAGAAGAAGAGGTCAGTCAATACCTTTGACCGCTGTCCAGTGAAAGTGAAAGTGCTAGTGAAAGTGACACAAAGACAGCAAAAGGTAGTGAACAAGAAAGTTAGATACATTTTACTTTTACTTTTCATATGATAAGTGTAACCATGCCATACACGTACGCCCGTCCTCCTGTCCTCCTTAGCCACCAGCCTACACGAGCACCGTCGTCGTCTCGTTTATGTTTTAAAAACCCATATAAACACATTATTTACATATTAAAGTATACTGTATATTGGCCGGCTGACACGGATTAATCAGTTTTACATGTATTCTTATGGGGAAAATGCATCCAGCTAACGAGCAAACCAGCTAACGAGCAAACCAGCTAACGAGCTCGGCTCCTGCACGGATTAAACTCATAAGTAGGGTTACCACTGTACAAGTATATTATTAAAATTATCATTTAAGATAACGTCCCTACCAACATTATTATTATTATTATTATTATTGCCATGTGGTAAGGATCTGGTCTTGTGACCAGAAGGTTGCCGGTTTGATTCCCACACAGGACATCACTGAAGTGCCCTTGAGCAAGGCACCTAACCCCCTACCTGCTCCCCGGGCACCAGTGGATAAGGGCTGCCCACTCTGTGTGTGTTTCACTGCACCAATGGGTTAAATGCTGAGGTCAAATTCCGTTGTGTGCAAAATCACATTGGCAAAAAGGTTCATCTTAAATGATTATATAAATCCCCTGCTCCACTTTGTTTGTTCTTTTCATCACTTTTTCTTTTATTTTGACAGTTTCACCACTACTTCACTATTAATTAAAATGTTAGTCATCTGTGTCCTCGTCGACAACATTTTATTTACAATCGTAAGAATGTTTTCTTACATTTGTCCAAATTAAAACCTTGTCCTACTCTTATTTATATATAAGCTATATTGTTTAAAAGTTTCCCACATTTCCTTTGATCTATAACAATCAAGTAAAACATGTCATCTTTCATTACATTCTAGCATCAGACACATGTTCTTCAATGGTCAGGACCTCCAACAGGACCCCCCACAGAGCAGGTGGATCATTCTTAGTGACACTGTTGTGGTGGTGGTGTGTTAGAGCTGCTGGAGATGTTAAACACTGTGTCACTCACTGTCCTCTATCAGACACACCTGCCTTGTTGGTCTTGTAGATGTAAAGTCAGAGACAGCAGCTCAGCACAGTGTGTGTTGGTCCTCTAGTCCTGATTATGTAGGCTGGTGTCACTATTTTCACTTCAGTACTGATACTGACACACACTAACACACCACCACCACATCAGTATCACTGAGAATGATCTGTGGGGGGTCCTGACTATTGAAGAACAGAGTATACAGAGAAACAGATGGACTGCAGTCTGTCTGTATGGTCAGTGGAGATACAAGCTTTGTGTACCTAATGAAGTGGCCATTATGTCATTATAGACTCCATAGGAAGTTGAATATCAGCAAACAAGATGAACTGAATCCATCTGAAAGCACAGAGAAATGATTTCACTTAAAAAATGCATTTCTTATGTCTATAGATGAAAGTGAGAGCTCCTTCACTGTAACAGCACAGAACACAACTCCACCCTTCACTGAGGGTATCCTCACATCTCATCTGCATACTCCTTCGCCACTGGTCAACGCTGTAATAATGAGGGCTGCTGCTGCAGTGTGATTGGCTGAGAGCTCAGAGGGGGCATACAGAGTGATTCAGAAGCTCTATAAATAGGACATGCAGGAGAGAAGACACAGAAGCACCTGTCAGCTGAGCACTACTACAGCTTCTCCATGTCTGCTCATCAGCTCTGAGACACGAGTGCTCCTCTGCTTTTCTCTGCAACGTCAGTTTGGAGGCTTCTGGCTGAATGTCAGTTTCTGCAAACGTTGTTGAGGTTGCAACTTAAACAGAGCAGAACCAGGAGAACATGTCTCTGGACGCCAAGGAGAAGACGGAGGTGCGCCTGGTGTTCATGGGAGCTGCCGGCGTTGGGAAAACTGCTCTGATTCAGCGCTTCCTCCAGGACAGCTTCGAGCCCAAGCACCGGCGCACCGTGGAGGAGCTCCACAGCAAGGAGTATGAGGTGGCTGGCGTCAAAGTGACCATCCGCATCATGGACACCAGCGGCAGCTACTCGTTCCCGGCCATGCGCAAGCTGTCCATCCAGAACGGGGACGCCTTCGCTCTGGTCTACTCCGTGGATGACCCCGAGACACTGGAAGCAGTCAAGAGCCTGCGGGAAGAGATCCTGGAGGTCAAGGAGGACAAGTTCACCCCCATTGTGGTGGTGGGCAACAAGACGGACAGGCAGGGCGATCGGCGGGTGTCGACCGAAGACGTCCTGGCCACAGTAGAGCTGGACTGGAACAACTGCTTCCTGGAAGCCTCGGCCAAAGACAACGACAACGTGCTGGAGGTGTTCCGCGAGTTGCTGCAGCAGGCCAACCTGCCCAGCCGCCTGAGCCCTGCCCTTTGCCGCCGCAGAGAGACCTTCCCCAAGAACAGTGGAGCACGGCCACCGATGAACAAAACCAACAGCTGCACCGTCTCCTAAAGCAGGCGGGAGAAAGGCTGGAAAACGAGGGCGAAGGCGAGCGCAAAGCCCTAAAGCTGAGAAGATCGTGAAGCTACAAAACTAAGCTTGTTATACCTGCAAACTCCTTACAATATCCTTCCAAACTCCACCATTGCCATCATCATAGTATTGAAGATTGGAGAGAGGTTGTAATGAGGGACACTGATCAGGGGAGGATTGAATGCTGAATCTTTTGAAGGCGACTGCTGGACTTGAAGTTTTATACTTACGTTAAAGCTCAGTGTAAAATGTCGAGCTGATGCAGGTTTGCCAGGTCTGAATACTGTGTGGCTGTAAGTAAGGTATTCTGACTAAACTCAAGCTGTAGCCTCGTGATAAAACCCATCCTGATTTCCACCAATAGTTGATTGTATGACGTTCGTCTTGGTTTACAAGTTTACTGAGCCATTCGTTTTGAGTTGCAGCCCATGCTTGTACACATGCACTTTTGATATCTAAATGCGTCGGATATGTTGCACATTTTTTATGTTTTGTTACTCAGTTAAGAAATAAATATTTGAGTGTTCAAAAATGTGTGTGTGGGATCGACTGAACATGAAACTGGTTCGTGTATGCAGGCATGTTTACTGTTTGTGAACTCAAATACATTCATTTGACCAACAGGATGAGCTTATTGCAAGTTTAAAGTGCTAAGCGTAAACAAACGAGCCACCATAAAGTAACGTGATGTAAAATGACTCTTTATTTACTGAATTTAACATTTTGAGTGTAATAAAATGTCAAATGTGGCACATTCACACATATACAGGGGTTAGACAATGAAAGTGAAACAGCTGGTTTTAGAGCACAATAATTGATTAGTAGGTGTAGGGCCTCCTTTTACCGCCAATACAGGGTCAATTGATCTTGGGAATGACATATACAAGTCCTGCACAGTGGTCAGAGGGATTTTAAGCCATTCTTCTTGCAGGATAGTGGTCAGGTCACTACGTGATGCTGGTGGAGGAAACCATTTCCTGACTCGTCCTCCAAAACACCCCAAAGTGGCTCAATAATATTTAGACACAAAGACTTGCTGTCTTGGTCACAGATGCGCCAGCAAGACGTGCAGCAACAATTTGTCCTCTTTTGAACTCTGGTATGTCACCATAATGTTGTGTGCATTGTAATATACTATATAACTGTGCTCTTACCTGCTAACTGAACCTTCACACTCTGCTCTTACTGGTGCAATGTGACATTAATGAAGATTGGCCACCAGACTGGTCCAGTTTAGCCATGAAACCTCCCACACTAACATGACAGCTGTTTCAGTTTCATTGTCTAACCCCTGTAGATACACACACCACAGAACTTATTGCATATTTTGACTTTAACTAAATGTGTAATTTTACCAGTAACTTTTACACAAGACTAAGAAGTGCTATCTGGGCAGAAGATCCTGATCTGCCATCACCTCTACATTTAAACTACAAACTATAAATAAAACTTCACATAAAACACAATTGCATGCCTATAAAATTAATGGAGAGTCTCTACCCCCCTCTAGTGGTGTGTGAGGCACCTTCTCGCCTTACACCACCCACACAAGGGAGCGATTGTTATATTCAGTGTAAAGCAGAAACACAGTGATAGGGAAGCTCATGCTTTGTTAATCAAATGCCTACTTTCTCTTCTCGTGTGGGAGGTCAGTTCCTGTGGCTCTTTCACTGAATGGCCTTTTCAATGTGTGCACCTGCCAGATCTTCTTAAACAGAACGTTTAGATCATACTGCTAAGCATGTTCAACCACCTGCTTACTGGGAACGTGCAGGATCTTTCTATCTGCTACAAACGTGCTGAAACGTGTTCCTTATAAAATACTGCACTGCTTTCACCTACGGCACCAGTCATGCAGCGGTGCTTGAACGTTTGTGAACCCATTTTCTATATTTCTGCATAAATATGAGCTAAAACATCGTCAGATGTTCACACAAGTCCTAAAAGTAGACAAAGAGAACCCAGTTAATCTAATGAGACACAGATATTAGACTTGCTCATTTATTTATTGAGGAAAATGATCCAATATGACATATTTGTGAGAGACAAAAGTATGTGAACGTCTGCTTTCAGTATCTGCTGTGACCCCCCTTTACAGCAATAACTGTAACTAAACGTTTCTGTAACTGTTCTTTAAACGTTCTTTAGTAGAACCACTTGTGTGTTTAGGGTCGTTGTCTTGCTGTATGACCCACCTTCTCTTGAGACTCAGTTGATGGACAGATGTCCTGACATTTTCTTTAGAATTCTCTGATATAATTCACAATTCATTGTTCATCAGTGATGACAAGCCGTCCTGACCCAGATGCAGCAAAACAGGCCCAAACCTGATACCACCACCACCATGTTTCACAGATGAGATAAGGTTCTTATGCTGAATGCAGTGTTTTCATTACTCCAAACATAACACTTTTCATTTAAACCTAAAAGTTCTGTTTTGGTCTCATCCGTCCACAAAACATTCTTCTAATAGTCTTCTGGCTTGTCCACGTGATCTTTAACAAACTGCAGACGAGCAGTAATGTTCTTTTTGGATAGCAGTGACTTTCTCCTTACAACCCTGTCATGCACACCATTGTGGTTCAGTGTTCTCCTGATGGTGGACTCATGAACATTAACATTAGCCAATGTGAGAGAGGCCTTCAGTTGTTTAGAAGTTACCCTGGGGTCCTTTGTGACCTCGCTGTCTATTACACGCCTTGCTCTTGGAGTGATCTTTGTTGGTCGACACTCCTGAGGAGGTAACAGTGGTCCTGAATTTCCTCCATTTGTACACAATCTGTCTGACTGTGGATTGGTGGAGTCCAAACTCTTTAGAGATGGTTTTGTAACCTTTTCCAGTCTGATGAGCATCAACATCTCTTTTTCTGATCCTCACAAATCTCCTTTGTGCCATGATACACTTCTACAGACATGTTGTGATGTGCAGACTTTGATAGATCTCTGTTCTTTAAATAAAACAGGTGCCACTCACACCTGACTGTCCTCACATTGACTGTAAACACCTGACTCTCATTTCACCTTCAGATTAATTGCTAATCCTAGAGGTTCACATACTTTTACTCTCACAAATATGTCATATTGGATCATTTTCCTCAATAAATAAATGAGCAAGTCTAATATTTGTGTCTCATTTGTTGTCTCACAAGTCCAGTGTGCAGTATCTGCAGTCTGTGATGGTTCACTGGACAAGCTTTATGAAGATGCTAGTTTGCTTTTCTGGCCAAAACTATTACTGAGCTTCATATTCCTGTGATTGATTGACCAACTCATGAGCTATAAGACATACTGATGGACATTTAAACAAAAAAAGGCTGAAATGTGTCACTGAGTGTGTAATAAATATATTTTTGAATTAAATGAACTTTGATTGCGTATGAATGTACATGTGAAATACGGTCTGCTGATAACATCTGATGCAAATATGTAGAATATTATATAGACGCATACTCCTTTTCAGCACACACACACACACACACACACAGTATTTCCCCTTTTAAGACAAGGTGTATTGTTTCCCTGAGCTGAAAGAGGGAAGTGACAAAAAGCTCCGGTGCTTTAGTTCCTCTTAAAGGTTCAGTTAAAACACAGCTGTCCGTCATAAGCACATGCCGAGATGCCGGACCGGTCCAGCCTTCCACATCCAGGTGAGTAATGATGTTAAATGTGAGAAAGAGCTGAGAAAGAGCAGGCGATATATTTAACGCTTTAAATCTTTAAATATAAAGAAATGTACATAGAAAATCTGCACAAATAATCTTTGTAAAGCTGAGCTGTTGGTGTCATTTGAAACACAGAGGATAACATCCACAAGCCTCCAGCTTGTACAACCTTATACATGTGCAATGATAATCTAACCGCAGTGTGTTTCATCACTGAGGATCTAAAACGTCCTGCAGGGTGTATGAGCTGCTGTCTCTGCCCCTGGACTTGGTCTAAGCTCCTCAGTGTCCTCTGAGCTCGCCTGAGGAGTTCTGAGCAAGTAAAGGGTCTGTGACCAAACCAAAGAGTGAACAGACTTCATTTAGTTTCTGCTGTGAAGCTTAAATTTAAGTCATTTTTGGATGCAGGTTCAGTGTTAGACGGTCTCCTGATTTAGTCATAGATCAAATAATTAGAGTGAAGAGGTTTTTCTTAATATAACTCAAAAGGAAAATTAAACTTTTATTCGTTACACAAAGTGACGTCAAGCCTTTTGTTTTAATGTTGATCAGTTTGGCTTACAGCTCATCAGAATCTCAAATCACTAGAATATGGTGAGTAAATGACTATAAACAGTATAAACACTGTGTGTCTCTCAGAGCTACAGCTGCCACATTCCTAATATCAACACTCCTGAACCAGAGACATCATCACAAGTGTCTTACCTGGACTCAGCAGAACCAGAACTGGACCTCAGTCATCATTTCATTAGTAAATCAGCTCCTAGAGTCTGAGAGACACACAGTCCAAGCTGTATGAAGTCCAGTGTGCAGGTTCTGGTGCCATGTCATCTGCTGGTGATGACCTACTGATTTTAGAGCACTTCATGCTTCTATCTGCTGACAAGCCTAATAGAGATGCCCAGCAGCTGCCCGCAGTGCCAACATTACTACTGCCCATCATATCACTGTGACTGAGCAGCCAGCTCACAATCTGATTAACATTAAAACAACAAGAAGCTTGAAAATGTCACTTTATGATGTCACTACACTTGTGAGATGGGGCAGCCATGGCCTAGTGGTAAGGATCTGGTCTTGTGAACAGAAGGTCGCTGGTTCTCACAGCCTAGTGTGTGTGTTTCACTGCACAAATGGGTTAAATGCGGAGGTCAAATTCCGTTGTGTGAAAAATCACATTGGCTAAATTGGTTGATCTTAATGTGTCATGTCATGTCACATGTCGTCATCGCTTCGCGATGGTAGGCTGTACAGACGAGTCACTTCTCTCCAATGCCATCTGTCTCTGGTTGCTTGTAGCAGGCTAGCACCTGATAATCCAGTCCATGTCTTGATGTTATCCATCCAGGTTATTCTTGGTCTTCCTCGTCTTCTGACTTCCTCCACAAGTCCAGTCACAACACTTCCTTCAATGCTCTCATGTGCTGCCTCATCACATGACCAAAGTAACGTCACTTACGGGGTTTAACGTGCATCAGTAACTCCTTTTGAGTTCTAGCATCTCATAGACTTGCTCAGTGGTCATCATCTTCATCCATGAGATCTTCAGCAACTTCCTGATGCACTTGTTCTCAAAAGCCTGAATACGTCTTTCTTCCTCTTTCTTCAGTGTCCAGGCTTCACATCCATATGTAGCTACTGGCCAGACCAAGGCTTTCATCAGTCTTAGTTTGGTGTTGGTGCTAATTGACTTGCTTTTCCACATCTTTGTCAATTTGACCATCACCAACATGCCCATGGCCATTCTTGTCTTCACTTCACTGGCACAGTCTGCAGCTTTTGTTACTCTGCATCCCAAATATGTGAAAGAGTCCACTTGTTCCAGAAGTCTTCCTTCGGCTGTGATCTACAGTATATCTTCAATGTTTTAGCTGCATTGATGTGCATGTTATATTCCTTTGCAGCCTTCTCAGTGCGACTCACCAGCTCTTCTAGTTGTTCTTTTGATGAACGTAATGTACGATGCAAAAAACGATTTTTAAGAAAGTAAAAAAACCCGTGTTGATGAACATTTTTTTCTTAAATCTAGAAAGAAAATAAGAAAAAACCTTCTTAACCAGCAAGTTTTGCACAAGAAAATTAAGCTCAATCTAAGAACATGTCTAAGTTGTTCTTAATAAGATATTTCAGCTCATTTTGAGCTTTATTTACCAGTTACAGGGTGTGACTGTGGTTTGCACTGCAAAAAACAATCTTAGCAAGTAAAATGAGCAGATATTAAAGCAATAAATCTGTTTTTTTTGTCTTAAAAAGCACTGCAAGTGTAAGATTATTTTGTTTATTTCAAGAAATCTTACTAAGCAAAATTTGCTTACCCCATTGGCAGATTTTTGTGCTTAATATAAGGATTTATGTCTAGTTTGATGTATTTTTTAGTTTTTGTCAGGTGATTTTTGCAGTGTTTACCTTTTTGAATTAAATGATGAAGAAAACTGCAGTTTCTGATGTAATACTGTGAATATATTCCGTGTAATAAAGAGACGGTGGAGTCCGAGGCAAACACTGAACAGTTTTCTTTATTAAAAAATGGCTGCAGTGGCACAAGCAACATTACGGGCGGAAAACATCTGTAGGAATGTACGCCGCAGGGGAAACATTCATAATAATAACAACAACAACAATAACGGGCTGTTCTAACAACTGCTAATCAGCGCTCAAACATGCCAACGCACCTGTCACACCATCAAAAAAAAACTAGCTGGTGCTAGAAAATAGCCGTCATTGAAAACTGGAAGTGGAAGTGACCGTGTGGTGAGGAAGACCACACGGACCACACGTGCACAGAAAGGCTTCAGTTTGCACTGAAATGTCAGAGCAATCAGGGGGCTCAGCATCAGGATGTGAGAACATTGAGGTGATGCATGTTTGGCCCTGCACAGAGTAAAACTCCACTCCTAACATTTCCTACATAATCCTGCCTTGTGTGCATCGCGATCAGGTGCGGCAGCATCTCTTAGGCAGTTACTGCGGTGAGCGGACCAGCTGTCGGGCCTGGATCACAGGTTAGCTCGTCCCGTGTGATTATATGACCTTTGCTTAAACAGCATCTCAATTTAAAAACAAACAGAAGCAGGAACGTTTCGTTCATGTTAGGAGAATCACCTTTAATAGCAAAACGCTTTGTTCCTGTGTGTTCAATACCTTCATAAAGCATCCTAACACACCAAATACACACACAGGACAGACACAGTTTACAGCTCCCTTATCTTTGGGATGCTCTGGAGGAATAAATCACAGCATTTTGGCTCAACTGCAGATACTGGACAATATTAAAAAAGCTGTGTGAAATGAACAGAAAGCACACTTTCAGGGTCCTACATGTGCATCTTAAACTAGTCCTGGTTACATTTTGGCAGCCTATACAGCATAACGGAGGGGCTAGAGAAGTGTAAATGAAATGAATAACATTCACTGTTGCATATACGAGGTACTGCTGCAGCCAATGGGACCTGCAGATTAACTGAGCCTAGAAGAGGACGCTTGCATAATGCTAATGTCTGTGCGTAAACCTTAACTTAACCAGCCCTCCCGCACTTCTATTCAGTCAGATTTTTTTGTGTTTTTAAAATACTTGGCACTCCCAGCAGGGTCAGAAGAGGTGGGAGGCCTCCACGGCGATTTGGAAAGACCTCACCTCTGAAGCTAGCTCAAAGCTACCTGGCATCTAATCATCTACGGTGATGTTGCGGAACAGGTAAGCCATGGACTCCCCGTTGTGAATGCGGCGGATGGCCTCGGCCAGAATCATGCTGACGTCCACGGTTTTGATCTTCGGGCACTGCAGCTTCTGCACCTCATGAGGAACGGTGTTAGTCACGACAACCTGCGAGAGAACATTTACGAAGTCAGAATACTGTGGATGTAAGATAAGGTTCTTCTTAGCATGTTTTCAATCTTATTGTCCTGCTGATGGATCGTTTTGCTGCCTTCAAGCTTTTAGTTTTGCTTTAGTGCATCACAGCAAAGCACGGAAATGAAGCACAGGGTCACATACACATACAGTAGGCTGTACAGGGTAGAATCAGGGTAGTGTACAGGAGGGCAGTGGCACTTTAGTGCCACTCACATCTCATATATGCCAGATACAATGAATGTGCTTCAATTAAAGGAGCAACCAGTGTTTTAGCCAGTTTAGGCTCTATAGAGCGGGTCCTTTTATTGGGGTTAACATGTTTAAAACAGGTTTAGTACAGAATCCCTGATATATCCAGGCCACCAGGTGCTCATAACATGTAAAAGAATCCGTGGAGAAAATCTCTGACTGCTCCTTTAAGTTCACGCATGTTAATACTCTCTTCCTATGGCTTTAAATAAAGATGGTATTAAAAATAATAATAAAGTGCACATTTTTAAACTGATAGTGAATGTATCACTGCTCTGCCCATCATCTAAATAATATCTGATCAGCGGTTGTCCTCGTCCTCTGATGAAGCAGGTTTGCTAAGAAATGCTCTCAAAAACTGTATGCACCAATAAGTTATGTACTTAAAAAGGTCTGAGGGCAGGTAAACTGGCAGCATTAAATATTTAAATATACACTCACTGGCCACTTTGTACAGACTGTAGTCCATCTGTTCTTCAGTGGTCAGGACCCCCCACAAAGCAGGAGGATCATTCTCAGTGACACTGATGTGGTGGTGGTGTGTTAGAGCTGCTGTGTCACTCACTGTCCTCTATTAGACACACCTGCCTTGTTTGTAGATGTAAAGTCAGAGACAGCAGCTCAGCACAGTGTGTGTTGGTCCTCTGGTCCTGATGCTGTTGGCTGGTTGGTGCACTATTTTCACTCCAGTAGTGACACTGACACACACCACATGAGTGTCACTGCAGTGCTGAGAATGATCCTGACCACTGAAGGTGGACTACAGCCTGTAATTGTGCACCTATATGGTCAGTGTAGATGAAATAGATATACATACAAGTTGTGTACCTAATGAAGTGGCCAGTGATTACATGTAAAAAAGAAAAGGCAGAAAAATCAAGATTAGTGCAGGTGTCTCGTAATGTCCATCAGCTCCAGTTAATCATAACCATTCAGGTGCTTCTCACACTATACTCAGACCTCATCTATGGCAGATTCCTCAATGAGCCGTGGAGCTTCAGCAGACAGCAGTCCATGAGTAGCCATGATGTAGATCTTATAAGCCCCTCTCTCCTTCAGGATCTCTGCGGCCGCCACAAAATCTTCCACATCATCAATGATGTCATCCTAAAGGCAGAATAAAAACACTGCTTATAGGACATTCACAGACTTCGTGGCTTGGACACGTAGGCTTTGTACCACGAACACGGACTTTCAGTGACTGATGTTAGTATAAATAAAAAGCCCCACAGGAGGTAAACATGGAAAGCATGTAAACTTTTAAGCATATAAATCAACCGATCAATCAAAATTTATTTATATAGTGCTTTTTACAACGGGCGTTGTCACAAAGCAGCTTTACATAATTAGTATCAAACAATCTGAGCCCGATGTGAGCAAGCCAAAGGCAACAGTGGCAAGGGAAAACTCCCTCAAGGCTGGAGGAAGAAACCTTGGGAGGAACCAGACTCACAAAGGGGATCCATCCTCCTCTGATCAAACTACTGATACAGATTTACATAAACAGTCTAAATTGTGGTATCGTGACAACGCTAATGACTAAATATATTCATCTACATGCAATAACTCAGTAATAAGCTTAAGGATGCAGCCTTTACTTACAATAATGATGGCAATGCGTCCTCCGACATCCCCCACCACTGTGATGGGTGGTTTCTCCTTGGCCATCATTACTACAAAAAGAAAAGCCAACATGTCAGTCATGAAGAAATCCCTACAGCAGTTTAGTTTAAAGGGGCGCCATTAAATCAGGCTCCACTCTCAGCGTAGATTGGGTAAGATGGGGTGTGACCTGACCTATTCTAATTAAAAAACGTTCCATTCAGATGATCCCAAAATGATAAATAAGCCATACAAACAAGGTTTGTATTAGCTTTTGATTTGTTTTAGAATGTGCGCCCATTTTACCCCACCTACAATATATAATTAGTTATAATTTGGAATGGAAAACTCAGTGCAGCACATGCCATGCAGAAACCAAAACGATCTCCTTTCGCCCGACGTGGCAAATAAAAGAGGAGAACATCAAGAAGGCTTCCGCACAAATGACGTGCAGACTAACTGCACTGAACACATGGAAACCAATGCGGTCCCTAAAGTCAATGAGCATGACTCTGGCTGGAGCACTACTCAAAATTTAGGGCTGGGGGAGCGGTCAGGGTCATTCTCATTCAACATCAGAGTCTGATCAGAGGAGAGGCACAGGAGGACATGACCAGCTAACACACCCACACACACATCTCTGCATACGGTTTAGCACACAGGGAGCAGACTGCAGGTCTGAGGGGTAAAACCAGTTAAACATGCCTTCAACACATGCCTTTTATTTCAGGAGCAAGATTCACTGCACTAGAAGGCTTAACACTGTCCTGCTCTCAAATGACCAGCTTATGATTCCTTGCCAGTCAAGAATGGCATCTTTGCAACAACTGACAGGTAATAGTGATCAGCCAAATAACTGGTTGGCCAATTAATCGATTATCGAGTCGATTATCACCACTTTAGTCTATCAGCATCGGTTGATTCATAAAAAAAAAAAACTGATCTGCGCTCATAAATATTAAAATATCACATTTACAGGCACATCTGTAGACAGCCTAATGTGATCTAATCTATAATAAAACACAAAATAATGCAATCTAATCTAGTGTGACTGATGAAGAACAACATTAGACCTCCCCCTAGTGTCCACGTTACCATTCTAAGGGCATCTGAAGACATGAATGATAAACTTATTCTGTTTTCAACATTTTGTCTTTATCAAATTATTCATTTCCTACTTCAAATTAATATTTTATCAATGCAGAAAAAAAAGACGTGATATCGGTAGTACACAATCATCCATCTAGCTATGTTCAGACTTCCAAAATCTGATTTCTGGCCTATCTAAATTGTAGCCAGAATAATTTTTGATCGTCAATACAGCCAAAAAAAAACATAAAATCCAATTTTTGAAAACCAGATCCAACATTCAGAGGTGGTTTGAAATGTGGTAATAATTGGTACAGATCTGTCTCAGTCTGGACACGCTGTACACTCAGACCGGATTTCGAAGAGCCTTTCACATCACCCGTAACCCGACAAACAACAGCCATGTAAAACCGGAGTGAAAGAAGTGCAGGGATCCAAGAAGAGTGCCACAAAACACATCACACTGGAGTCCCAGGTTGCCAGGTCCCAAATTATTTTCCTGCCTGCTGTCTGACAGAAACAAACCCTAAACAAGCTTAAAACTAAGCCAAAATCTAAAGAGTCTAATCACAGATGTTTGAGAAAGTTGCTTTTCATTACTCCTAAATCTTATTTTAATCTTACTTTGTCATTCTTTCCCTTTTCTATATTATACTGAAGCATTTCTTATGTATGTATTTTTTTAATGATTAAATATGACAATGAGAAACAAAAATGTTTACATAATTGTAAGCTAGGTTTTGTATTTAAATAGTGTGCATGTATGTGTGTACATTTGATTATCCTCTTAATGTAAGACTCTGACAGAAAAATATAATTAAGCTTTTTAATAATTAAACCAACATACCACCACCTCTGTAATTGACTGCATTTGTTTAAATAAAATTTTGCAGGAAAACTGCAAACCTGGCCACTCCAAAGCTGTAGCACAAGTGTGGCTGTAGTTACTGATGCCTACGTCCTTACCACAACAACCCACGCACATAGGTTGGTGATGTCCGGACATGCAAATCTGATCTGATCACTTTCAAACATTGTGGACAGTTATTTTTGAGAAACAAATCCGATTTACCTGCAGTCTGAACGCAGCTTAAATATCTGCATCAGCCACTGAGAATCCCTCATCAGTCAATCACTAACAGGTAAGTCAGCTTGAGCTGCAAGAGGCAATTCTGTTAGAAAGAATTAACCTTAATCTGTGCGGCCACTTCACCAATTCAGCTGGCAAAGAAAAACAAATAACTGGCAAAGGACCATAATCTGTTCCATCGTGTGAAGTAAACAAACCTTGAACAGACGCTGCCTACCCTGATGTACAGAGAAACAAACGCATGCAAGGTGTGCATGTAGACCATCCTGTCTATTCTCATAATCCTGTTCTCCGAGCATTCAGTTCTTCCCCAAGGTCATGTGTTTCCAAGGCCTTACAGAGGCCTTGTTTAAAAGCAGCTACAAGACAACTGCTCTAAAGGTCTATTCTACAGAGTTCTCCACAAGCAGGCATGGATGTGTTGATTGGCAGGATGGGCCCTGATTGAAACCGAATGACAGATATTCAATGGTTCCTTTTGTTTTGGAAAGATGGTGGTTACTTGGTGGAATATTCAGAAGAGAAGCACTTCATCTGAGGTTTCTCAATCCTGTCCAGAAGCACTCTGAAGTCCACACAGACAGGTTCTGATGCATTATTTCATCACTGCTTTATAAAATCGTTTATACGACCTACACAGACAGAGGTGCTGGATTAATGACAATGCTAAATCAGATTAGTTAAGAAATCCTAATCACACACAAATCACAGAACACCATCATTTTGGGAATAATCCGTGCACCCTAACTTTAGAAGGGAAAATTTGGGAGAAAAGATTTTTTGCTTTAATAAGTGTTACATTTGCAGAAAATTTATATTAAATTAAATGTATAAAATTACATAAAAACGAATTTTGAAGGATTTGGGAATGTTGCCGTGGCTGTAGGCTGGAATGTAGCTTTCACTGACAAATTTCCTTCCCGCCGTGCGATTCCCAGTTGTTTTAACTTCTTCTTTAATATCAAACTTTTGTTTAGTGGTATATGTTTGGTAACGTGAAGCCATTTTTACACCTTACAGTGTGCTTAACAACGAAATACAGTCACGCCACGCACTGAGACACAAGGGGGAGGCACCAATTTCTTTTTAAAGTTTAATAAAACATTGTTTTAATAAAGGTAAACTCTTATTTTATATTCATTACAATGTTGATGTTGTACGACTTATAATGTTGATCAGTATGACTTTTCTGATTTTCTGCAGCTCACAAAAATCCAGAATAATCCAGAATATTAGCTGCTGCTATTGGTCCACTGTGTTTAGTCCAAAGTCAACACCTACCAGGAGATTTTACAGCACTTCATGCTTCCATCTGCTGACAAGCATAATGGAGATGCCCAGCAGATGCCCACAGTGCCAACACTACTACTGCCCATCATATGACTGTGACTGATACGCCAGTGAGCTATAAGCCACACCGATCACCACTGAAACAAAAAGGCCAGATATAATGAATATAAAATATTCTTTTTCCACAATTCTCTTATTTTTGATGCACGACTGTACTCTAAAATGATGTACAGCTTCAAGTCTGAAGTCCTCAGAATGCTTTTGGCAGTAGGTATTGAGAGGCCTCCATCACTGCATGCACGCATAGAGGAACCATTTGAGTGCGGTCACTGCTAAAGCAAAGAGAGTTAACCATCGTACTTGGGAGCTCTATGCCTGGGAACGGAGCTTGTTGCTTGCCTATCACCAACAAATAAACATCACGTTAAATAACGTCCACATACATACAGCTCAAAAAATAAAAGCACAGAAAGATGAAAACAGGACTTTAACAATCTTCAATAGTCATTAATAAGACTTTTTAAATATAAAACATATCATTTTCTGTCATCTAAAATGTTTATTGTAATTATAGTACTCAATTTTATGATACGTAGGTCTAAAATGTATATAAACAACACAATAATGTATTCAATCTTATTCTTCTGTAGCATCCTTTTGTCTATTATTCTGGAGAAACAGCATGTTATAAAAATCTAATCAAATCAAATTTATTTATAAAGCGCTTTTTACAACTGATGTCACAAAGCAGCTTTACAGGGTTAGTAATAATAAACATCAAATCATTAATCCCTAATCCCCAGTGAGCAAGCCAACGGCGACAGTGGCAAGGGAAAACTCCCTCAGAGCTGGAGGAAGAAACCTTGGGAGGAACCAGACTCACATGGGCGACCCATCCTCCTCTGGTCTGCTAATTCTAAATAATTCTAAATATGATGTCCATGTGTCTTTAAGTAAAACTTTAACTCTTGTGATCTTTGATTTGATGTATTTATGAGCTTTAAATGTACAGAACCTTCAATTTATCAATCCAGACTGAATTCTGGATAGTTTAACCCTTTCATGTATGATCATGATGACCTTACTAAAAACCTATACTGCCAGCTGGTGGATAGTAACTGCAACTGCGCCAAACCAGAGTCAACAAAATGGGACAGGAAGTGCATCTACCTCAAGAACTTCAGTGTATATATATACAGAATGAAGAAAGTAAATAAATAAATGAATAAATAAATAAATAAATAAATAAATAAATAAATAAAGTGAATAACTTTAATACTAATGAAGACCTGGTGCTGAAATGGTGATGTAATAAACCTCACACAGTAAATCTACCAGTGTTAAATCAACACTATTAGAGTTAAATTAACACTGAGAGTGTCAAAACATAACACTCTTAGTGTTAATTTAACTCTAATAGTGTTGATTTAATACTGGCAGATTTACTGTGCAGTCTGTGTGAAAAAGACTGACGTATGATTACAGTGCAGGTAGACGGGTATCCGCGGCTGTCGGATCAAGTGTGTTTGGATGCTGGTGGTGGACATTTTCAGTTGCATCATCAATCTTTTTCACACGGACTGTGTATTTAATCTAAACTGCATCACCAGATCTTTAGTAGTAATAAAGTTTGAATCCTCAAGTACATGTAATCCACCTGAGTGGACATATAAAGAACTCTTAAAGGTTTGTATTGATTTTATCATCAGTCTGAATAGAGAGTAAAAACATTTTGGGGAGAAAATTCTGATTGACATTTTCAAAATTCTGCAATGACTATAATGAGTGTACTGGTGTGTAATGACTGAGGATTGTCAAAGTCCAATGTGAGATATACAAAAAGCACAAATGAAAACATTTAACTGCAGTAAATATCCATCAAGTACTCAGAATTACACATAAGCGACACAGAAGTTAGCCAAATAGACCTGCTTGTGATTCAGCTGAACTAGTTTTTAACTACACTTAAATAGACCATCATTCAAATCAGCTTAAAATAAGTTTGAGTAAGAAAATCAGTGAATCGTCTTACAGCTTAAAACATGCAGGGCAGTGCAGTGAGAAGAAATCTGTTCTGAAAGTGTTTCAGAGAAGCTGTTAGTGTTCAGCTGCAGGTTTGAGTAAAAGCCTCACCATGCCATACTTTACTTCAAGTGACTCCAAGCAGGTATGTACATACACCAAACTTAATCTTAATCTTAAACAATAACTTCAATTTAACTCATCTTGTATTTTACAAGTCGACGAGTGGCTGGAGCACCATTCTTTATTTACGCTGAGGCCTTATTAACTATGATTGTAAGAGATAACTCTATAATTCAGTGGTCAGTCTTACATGGCAGCTCCAGGCCGGGATGGCCGCTGGTGTTGCGGACACAGGGAGGAGAGTGTCGTCCATCAGCCATGTCCGATTCAGAGCACTGAGCCTCCCCATGGATTACGGCCAGGCCGAGGCGAAGCCTCTCCGCATACGACTGAGCCCTGTAGTCATCGCACAGAAAAGTATGTAGGTTAATCTTACAGAAAGAGCATCGTCAGGTCTAAAGACCCTGAAACACTAACAACCTTATACATGGATCTGTAACACGATAATGTTTATCACAATAACTCAATTACAAGCTGAGCACCCATCACCGACTTTACATCTACAAGGTGGACCAACGAGGTAGGCGTGTCTCCAACAGCTCTGCTCACTCAACACACACTAACACCACCACCACATCAGTGTCACTGCAGGGATGAGAAAGATCCACCAGCCAAATAATAGCGGCCCAATCATGTACATGATTAATCCACCATAGATTAGGATGTTTGTAATCAAAAGGTTACTCTCTCTGCTCTCGTGGAAGGCGGTCGCACTTTCTCCCTCTCCGCCCTATCTTACCCAGAGCTTCTCATAGCACTGTCCTGAAGAACAAATTATGGAATTAAATGGTCTCTCAACACTATTGACACTGAGAAGTTTGGGTTCGGGGAGCCCACCTGCCCCGATGGGACGTCTGCAGCTGGATATGCGATGGAGTCGTATGCCTGGCTGCACTCTCTCTGAAGAGTGCAGAAGAGGACATTATTCGGAACACGGACTGGGGTACTCTGCAGATTGGAATAGGAATGCCCTGGTATCGGCAATTAAAGAGGTCAGGCCAGCTGTCCGAGCCCCCAGAAGCTGCCTGAGGCCTGGGCAGAGCTGATGGCTCTCAGACTATAAACTTTGGTTTGGATAACAGCTTGGAGGAAAAGTCTCAGCTCTGCAACGGTTTGGATTCTTGAGGGACTAATGAATGACTAAAGTAACCACCGTAAATTTTGGGGTTATTTGCAGAAAATTTGTGTCTGATCTCCCTTTTCAGCTCCCTACCTCGGCAGCTATTTTGACTGCCGCCATATCTCCCCAAGGACGTTGCTATGAGCCTTTATCCTCCCCAGCATTCCTGAAGATAAGGGCTGTTTTTGTTTGGGCGCCAGGACAGGGCACTCAGCTTTTCAGCCCCCCACTGCCCCAACCTCACCAAAACGCCTTTCACATGCTTCATCCCCATGCAAGAGCACACGGGTCTGTGGAAGCGCTGTAAAGGCTGCTGTGCCAAAAGGCCGATGTTGGAGCTGGACTTTCTCTATCTCCTTACCCACCCCCCCCTTCCTCCCTCCCAATGACTTGGCTATGTCTGTGTGTATTTGTGTTTATGCAAAAAGGTGTTTTTTCACTTCTCAAACTGCCCCAATTACAATGGGACAGTCTGGGAGGATGTTTTTTATCTCCTATCTTTCCCAATGTTAATGCTGTTATTTTCAATCCTATGCAATTTTGTTGTACTTGTTGCAATGACAATAAACCATCCCTTATACCTTATACCTTATAAATAAATGGAGCCCCGTTAAATAGTGATGATGGATGATAGAAAGCAAAAGAATCTGTCACTGATCGTTTAATTACCACAATATTTAATATAGTTTATTTGCCATTTTTAGAATACAGATAAATGAGATGCTCAAGTTAGGCAGCGATGTCCTCACTTATTTCCGCCTACCAGCATTTACTCACCTCAGCTGTTGAAATGACATCACCACCATAGATCTACTCTTTTTATAGCAATTTGAGTAGACTTAGGGTGCTTTTACACCTGAAAGTCTGGACCATGGTCCGAACCAAGGTTCGTGTGTTTGTTACTTTGTATATATTTGGTCCGGTTAGGTTTGTTTTCACACTGCATTTTTGTGAGCGCACCAAAGACTTTTATTATGACACGCCCACACGCTGTCGTCATCACTTACGTGGTGTGCGTCTTCCTACACTCGACACTGATTGGTTTGTAGTAGGATGTGCGTCTGACACGTTTAAATACTTTTGTATATCAATGCCACAGTTTCTTTAGTTTAGACAGACTTAAAAGTCTGAAAGTCCGGACCAAACAATGTAGGTGTGAAAGCACCCTTACTTTATTAAATGTTACAATAACTTACATTTAATAAATACATCGCTGCTTGCCGTGCTGCTGGACGCTCTACTCATGTCCGCTACACCGCATATAAATTATCGGATTGCCTTAATGACTGAGGAAGCATTTCATGCTTCGGTCAATATAGGGTAGGCAGCGTTTTGAGGTACCTTAAGATTTGATACATGAAGGCAAATGTGAGGTAAAATGCTGTCTATGTACAGAGCTCACTAGGTACTGAGGCAGACCCTGTGACTACAAAACGTTAGCTCTGTTTCTAAAAATAAAGAATAACCCCCTGGAGCCTGACCCAAAGCTGTACCATTCAGGCACATGAAGGCATTCAAATCTTAAATACCGTAACATGATTACAGACTCATGCAGATATTGACATATAAACTCACCTTTTGGCAGCGGAGGGGGACTTGGCAACGATAATAGCATTTCTGTAATCAGGAACCTGAAAGAGACAAGAGTACACCATAAACAGGATAACATGACAGCCTCGTTGTTGAGATTTTACTAATATTGGAGATTAATTCTAACCCGGTACTGACCTCTTCCTGAATATACTGCAGAAGGAATGGGGAAGCACGCAGGTTGTCAACAGGAAAGCTGAAGAAACCCTGGATTTCTTTCTGATGGAGGTCCATGGTGATGATGTGAGACAGGCCTGATTTGAAACATAAAGACTTGTTATTTAAATGCTTGTGATTGATTAATCAGTGATGCTGAAATGCTGTATTCAAGGTAATTAGAATCATACACAAGATAAGATGTAAAATATCCTATGCCAAACCATTAGAGCTTCACATAGGGCCCACCCCTCTCTCTCTAACAGCAGCCACACAATCCTATTGTTTCAATCCTACAGCTACACCCTATGGTTGCTGTGGCCGTTTATGAGCCGATCAGCAACCAGCTACCCTTAACATCTACGGTTACTCATTGAGCACATCACATGAGTACCCAAACCACACACTGCATTACTAGCTCTTCACAGGGGTCATCAGGTAGGCACCTTCCCTCGTCCGTGTTTCGCTGAATTAAGCCCACAACACCTCCAGAAGGCTGGCGTCCCAGACCCACCCCCCTCCAAGCTAGCTTTACAGACCTTCCTTACCCTTAACAAACGTAAAAATCCACACTGGCCTCCCTGGTGACTAAGGCTGTATCTAGCCCCACTGGCACCGTTAATGCATGCTCAGTGCCACCAGTTCCATGTGATCTTTACGTGCTACATCACCAGCCACCGAAACAGCTCCTCTACACTGCATTTCCCCAACTAATCTGTGTTCTCCTCATCCACAACCACTGACTAGACCTTTCAGCTGTTGCTGATAACTCCTTCACAGCTGCCCTTAGTTTCCGGCCCCTGATGCCAAACTGCACAAGCAGGGATGTGGCAGACTTGGCTACAAATCCCCTAACACCTATCTCCACTGGTCTTACATCTACCTGCCACCCACGTTCCCTCACCTCAGCCGCCAAGTCCACGTACGTCAGCTTCTTCCTTTCAAATGCATCCTCAAATGGAACTGTTAACTCTATGAAATAAACTATCCGTTTACTTTTAGTGTACAGCACCATATCTGGCCTCAGTGTAGTTAACGCAATGCACTCTGGGACCTGCAGTTTTTTACCTACATCCACCAGCAATTTCCAATCTCGCGATTCACCCCATTTGCCTCCATTGCCCACAGTTCTTGCCAAGTGATCTTCCGCTTCTCTAAATTCTCCCAGCGAAGCCACTGACCTTGTTTGGCCTGTGATGCTGCTGTTGTATACCGTGCCTCCTCTTCCTGATCGCGAATAAATCGAATCATCATTTTCCTTCTTTCTGGTGATGTGGCCTTACTAAAAGCTTTCCATGAATCACCTGACCCAAGGCCCGCTCTTCCACATTGTACCTGGCCAATCACATCCCTTAGCTCTAATGAGCTCCTGGCTACCTGCACTGCCACTCTGGGGTTCCACTTCCTTCCTGCTTTTGAGACCGGCGCTGCTGCTTTAACCACTGCATCCTTTGATCCTGACAAAATCATCTCACGACTCACCTTTGCACATTTAAACTCCTCAACTAATCTTGAGTGGTAGCTCCAGTAACCCTCTCCCATACCATGACACACTACTTAAACACTGTGGCACCCCTAACCACTTCCTTATGGCCTTATTTATAACCCTTTCCATCCTCTCTACTACTGTAATCAAAACATCATAAACTGTCAACGGCCATCTAATACGAGGCAGTAAGCCAAACTGCAGACACCACAATTTCAACTTCCCTGGCAGACATGATCTATCTATGTTATCAATAGTCTTCACCAAATCAGCCTTTATTTCCACAACCTGGTCCATGTCATTTAGTGCTGCACTATACCATCTACCTAAAGTACCAAGGTGATATATTGTGATTTTTTTTAACTCTAATTTTAGGAAAACTGTCAGTTTACTTGTTTCTGTTGGAGTGAAAGAGCCTAATAACTGAAGATAGAACACAACACAGCCATCAAGTGGGCCAAGGCTTAAACAACACAAAATGAACTTAAATTAGTTTACATATAAACTATTTAAGCATTATAAAATGTTTTTACACCTTAAATAGTTATAATTTCATTCTTAAGCTCACTCAAAACTTTCATGACCTCGTGAAAGAGCCACTTATCAGCTCAACACATAACCTGGTACAAAAGTAAGCTCCGGTTCTTAAGAAATTATGAAAACAATAGTACATTAAACCTAGAGGTGGGTAATCCAGGTCCAGAAAGTAAAAATCCACCCCAGGATTTCATTTCTGCCTTGTTGGTTCTTCTGCAGATATGCTGCAGCAGAGCCAGACGTGAAATCCTGGAATGGATTTTTACTTTCTGGACCTGGATTACCCACCTCTAAAACCTGTAATCATAAATAAAGTACCTGCTTTGGCTAGCATGGATGCCAAGAGTTTACACACTATGGATCCCCTCTTCCTCATCTTGCACTGCTTACTGTATGGAAAGTATGGGATGACTCCAATGATGTTTTTGGCACAGGAGGTCTTGAGTGCATAAGCCATGACCAGCAGCTCCATGATCGCAGTGTTAACATCTCTGATAAACATACAAATAGTACATCATCATCAAGTTTAACATCATATTACAGTTCCCCAAGAGTGGTCGACCAACAAAGATCACTTCAAGAGCAAGACATGTAATAGTCGGCCCCAGAGTAACATCTAAGCCACTGAAGGCCTCTCTCACATTGGCTAATGTTAATGTGCATGAGTCCCCCATCAGGAGAACACTGAACCACAATGGTGTGCATGGCAGGGTTGTAAGGAGAATGTATATGGACAGAACCTATATGGACAGTGGAGCTAAAATGGACAATGAGTGTAGATACAAGCTATGTGTACCTAATGAAGTGGCCTAACAAGTGTATGTAATTACATTTTGTGTAGCTAAAAATGAGAATGTTATTGCCTCTTAGTAGGTCTTCCACAGCAATGTTAATAGATCTGCATTACCTGGGAATTGTCTGGATGATAAAGATGGTTTGGCCTCGAACAGATTCTTTGACGTCAACTCTGGTCTCTGTCACATTAGACAAAAGAGGTCACGATGAATTCTAGTCCAGTTTAAATACATTCAAACCCACTTTAAAGGAAAATTGAACTGTCTGATAAATTAAGATGTAATACAAAGTCATTCGGAATGGCTTGATGTGAAACGTGCCATTTTAAAGAAATATATCAAGTCACAATTGTTGACATTAAAACTTTTGGCCGGTAGTGTATAAAGTCTGATACATTATTTGATGATAAAAAGAAAAAGAAAATTATCAGCTGCATATTGAAATTGTAGCTGATAAACTGATCATTTTGTGCCCTGTTTTGAGCTTGTAATGTGAGAATATCTTTATCTGATCATTACTAACATTTGTTTTGATCATCATTGCAAAATCTGTTTACACTTTCAAACCACATCACATCACTATAGGACGTTTATATAAAATTACTTATCTATTAATAACATGAATGAGCTCAGATACAGGTGTATGTACAATGTTGTTCCAAACTTGGGTTTTATCCATTACAAAAAGGGCTGCCATGATTAGTCGACTAGTCATGATTATGTCGACTATTAAAATAGTCGACGACTAATTTAATAGTCGATGCATCGTTTTTTGTTTTTTTTTTTACTTTCTTTTTCTCTCCAAACTGCTGCGGCACCTTCCACTGCTGCGTCTGTCTTTCTGTCCTTGACGCACATGCGCAGTAGTGGTAACCGGGGTAGGCCGTGCATGGCGTCACAGGACGTTATACAGACAGGTTCTGCTATCATGGCTACCTGGCAACGGAGCTCAAAAGTGTGGGATCATTTTAAGAAAATGAAAGAGAAACGTGTGCAGAACTTGTCTTCCACGGCAGCACAACTGCGATGCACGAGCACCTGAAAAGGAAGCTGTTGTGGCTGATTGTGACAATGATGAAGAAGGACCGTCATCTCGGTAAGCTAAATTGCTAGTTAGCTGCTAAACAGAGCGTAAACAGAGAGTTAACTTGCTGCTTACTCATATTTATAGCTTTAAAAGTGAACATTAGTGATGACGATCTGATTCATCAGCCTTAGAACACATTCATGTGTTTTCTGTAATGTTATAACAGTCATGTGTTTGAATAGGAATGCTAATGCTAACGTTTCTAACGTTATGTTTCAGTGCTACGTTTACACTTTATGCTAAACAGTTAAATAATTGTTTGTTGCAACAAGCTGCATATTTCATTACAAGTTTAATGAACTATGATCTTAATTGTTTTTATTGTTAGTTAGCATAGAGCTGAAATCTAATGATGCTTATATAATAGCAGCTGCATTCTAGTGCGATAAGCTGTATGTTTTATATTCAACTAATGTATGATCTGATTAGTCGACTAATCGCAAAAATAATCTGTGATTAGTCGACTATAAAAATAATCGTTTGTGGCAGCATAGCTAATCTAATTATAAAGTTCTATACACTGAACGTCTAAAGCAGGGTTTTTAGACAGTGGACTTAAATTGCAAAATTAAACTGAATTCTAAATCAGACTGTCAGATATTGTGGTTTTAAAGTCACACTGCACAGTAAAGACTCTCATGATAGATGTGCCAATTAGACAGACTCTAGACTCCAGCAGAACATGGGCTCCATGAACAAAACCAAGTCAGTATAACTGTGAGTATTCTACCTTCAGGAAAAAGAAAGTTTGGAGCGGTTCGTGGCTGGTATCAATGTGAATGACCATCCTGTAAAATTATGTTAAGGTAATAAAAATAAAAGACGTCATCTTATGTGGTCGGTCACACTCTGAGATTTTGATTAAAATTTCTGGCACTGACAGAACTTTGAAATTGGTCACAGAGAATGTCACATGGTGCCTTCAATGGATCTTAACCCGCAAACATAAACAACAGCAAAATCAGGGTGATAATCCCACTGTGTAAACACAGGTCATGTCAGGGGAGTGATTTCACCTCTGTTAGCCTCCTGATACACCACAGACTTTCCCAATTCCACTCCAAGGCGCCTAAACAATGGAGAAAAAACAGGGTTTTAATCCAGATGAAAAGAGGCAAACTTAAACTAGGTTTAATGAGTTGAATAAATGAGAAACTTGACTCAACAAAGCAGTTTACCTTATCATTCTACAACCTTTTCAAAGGTCAAGCCCAGAGCCAATCGATGGGATTTTGTCAGTGTAACTTTAGACTTTACTCTGTTTGATTGCAGAAAGCTTTAGATAATATTATCTTCAAAAGTGACTGGAGTCCTGTTTGTCAATCCCCGGTAATAGTGTGGGAGGGATGTAGTTAGCAAATTTCACATTCCTATGAAAGGACTTTAAATCTGCTTGTCAAAGCAGGTTAATAACGTTTAAATTAATTATAATTGTCATTTAGGAGGTTCTCCGTGCTCCTAAACGTAGTGGTGGATCTTTTTTGACCCTTTAAAAACATTGAAAGTATCCCAAAATCTAAAGGGCCTGATCACAGCCGCTAAAGGAAGCTATAATAGCACCAGTGTCCTTATATCTCATAGATTTTTTTTATAAATTGTATGCTTTTGAAGCATTTTGTATGTATAATAATATCATCATCATCATCATCAACGTCATCATGAAGGAGCTGAAATTAGCAGGAAGTTGTTCTGAAAAGCAACAGATTTCATGTTGTGAATATAACGGTGATCAGCTGCGAAACATGGTGGTGGATGATTTATGTTCCATAAGACAACACAGAGGTTAAGACTCACTTAATCCCAGTTTTAAGGTTAGAATTAGCCAGAATGGTTACATTTATAGCCTCATGATAGTGTTAATAGTTTAGGTGTGCAGATAAAGGGGTAAACAGAAGACTTACTCAGTGATCTTCTTGGCCAGTTCAGTACACGCAGCGGTCGAGTTGGCTGAGAAGACGCGGTAGCCGCTTTTCGGGACGTTCATACTCAAAGTTTAGCGGCTAACAATCAACTTTAACTTCCTGACAGCCTTAAAAACAGAGTGTAAAACACGTCTCTGCTGCCCTGTTGCGATGTGTGAACTTCTTCACTTAAGTGCCTGACGAACAGGGTGAAAATCGAGTCATTAAACGCGTCAATTTGATGAAAAGTGGAAAGCTAATATGCTAACACAGAGACGCTGAGGAGTTTGTTGCCAAACAACCGCTCTGTCGCGCGCCGCCGTGTTGCGCCAGTGCCTCACGTGGTCTGGAGGGTAAATACAACATGTGGGACAAAAGTATTGGGACACGCTCGTTGAAATCAAGGCTTCAAAAACTGCCAATCCTGCTGTCTCTACAGTACATGGAAGGTTTTCTACTACATTGTATTGCTGTGAGGCTTCAGCCTCAGAGTGTTAGTGAGGTTATTTTACATTTTGTGACTCTGTTAATAAGATTTATGACGTTTTTGAGGATAAATTATGTCTGATTCAGCAGCAATTTGTACAGACAGACTCTCAAAAGGAGCACCACCCCAAAAGAGGGTACCAGCAGGCAGGGTTGTAGCACCAAATTTTGGGACCTATGCACAAGCATATTATACCTCTTTTTAAACAAGTTAGAATCGGTCTATGGGCTATACAACACATGTTCATGAAGTTCTTTGCAGAAAATCTCTCTCACATAAAGATATATCACCAGCTCTATTCTTCCCAGTTTCAGAATGAGCCTTTTAAGGGCTCTGTCACTTTAATGCAAATAAGCAGTTGCTGGCCACACCCCACCCATTCCAGTTACACTCAGGGTTTACCACATGTGAAAATGACCAAACACAGAGGCACTATCCAACTGTATATTTTTGACCCTGAGCTGTTTTTCCAACACTGGATATTTCACTTTTTGGCTCACTCTCTCTCTCTTTCATGTGCACGCACATACATACACACCCGCCCACACACACACACACACACACACACTTTGCAGCCAATAACACAGCTTCATGTGTGACTTACCTGTAGCCATAGAGCTCAGCATTGGTGCTTGTAAAGCCAGCAGACCAAAATGGCGATCTTCAACTAATCTAGTTTATGGGGCTCTGTGGGTGTCATAATAAGGAAGCAATCAAATGGTTCATAAAAGCATATGATTCCTAACACCAAAATCTTTCAACTGACTCACAGAAAACAGATTAAAAAAAATTTCCACACCTGGAATGTTTATAGGAGTAGTAGAGACTCAAGTGGAATTAAAAAACAAAGTGAGTTTTGCATAATATGTCCCATTTAGGTTGCTTGCTGTCAATGACTACGCTCAACTCCCTTATTTTGTAAACGATGTGGCTGAATAGTCAAATTAAAAAAAAGTGAATCTATTGCCGAGTTATGCTTTGGTTTGAGTCCCACCTTCGTCATTTAAGGTTTCTCAGGACATCATTTAAAGAAGGATGAAATTGCTGTCGTGCAACATATTGAGGAGGGTCTTAAACATGTTTCCCAAAACACCATGACTACTAAAAACTCCCCTATTTAAGGAAATCAGCTGCTTCAAACTGCTGAAGTGACCGAGTAGTTAACCCCTAGAGTCTCAGAGTTTCAGACACTCTGATGTAATCTGACATGCCTTGACTTTTTCACAAATGAAACCCATCTAAAATGATTTTTTTCAAAGTGTTACACACTTCGTGTTTCATTACAAACAGCAACAGCATTATCAAAACATAACCATGTCATGTTCTAGACTTTCCAAAAACCTATTTTCAGATATTTTGATATATTGTGAAAAAAATACACTCAAAATATTTCTAGCCAAGACTTGAATACTATAAATAAATAACTGAATAAAAATCTTACACACTTTTCCTATAATGAAGAACAAAACTGATATCAAGCAAACTAACATAGGCCCGTTTGAAGACAAAACTCCATGGGACTCAACAGATTTTATCTCAAATCCTTAGTCAATGAATAGTATCAACTCACTTGTTTTGATCGGTATGGCAAGCATAGACCACACGCGTGGTGACAATCCATCCATAATCACACCCTCTTAGTCCTTATCAGGGTCGCGGTTAGTCCCCTAGTCCCCTAGTCCCCTACCCAACCCCAATCCCTCACTGGGCGCAGGGCAGGCCAATACACTATTCAACTACCTCGATATTCGACCTCCATATTTCTGGATTGTGGGTGGAAACCGGAGACCCCGGAAGAAACCCACGCAGACGGGGAGAACATGGAAACTCAGAAGGGGACTCGAAACCAAGACCTCAGCGCTGAGAGGCGAATGTGCTAACCACTAATTCACCGTGCCGCCCTAACGTGGTGACCATTCACAAAAAATACTGAAATAAAACAATATTTTTCAAGATGAGCTGACAACAAACCTCCCGCTGCACTCCTGAACAAATTTCAACTTGTGTAGCAACATGGAGAAAGCGCGATTGTGTGACGTCATCAGAATACGATTTATAGTACACTGTATTTTTACCCATAATGCACTGTAAATATAATTTATAATCGATGTACATTGGCTAACATACCACAATGCATCGCAGTTTTCTTAATCAAGAAACATGATGAACAAATCGATTGAAGCAAATGTTGTGTATAAATGTAATATATAATTTTCATACTTATTTTTAATAAAATACTTGGTATTTCAATAATTTCGACAATCTACACATGAAAAATTATAAATAAAATGTGTTTAGATATATTTTGATGTTGCCATGAGCCTTAATTGTCGTTTATTTAATATAATATAATATAATATAATATAATATAATATAATATAATATAATATAATATATTGTTTATATGGCAAGTTTCACACACATCTGTGGTCTGGAGGCGAATATGGCGAAAGGCAACAAGTGTAATGCCTCTCCTGGCCAGGTGGAGACGCTAGTTCTCTCACTCTGTTTCTGCAGCTCCAGTAGACGTGGAGAAGAAGACCCGGTTCTATTATGAAGTGATGCTGTCCGGAGAGAAGCAGAAGCAGAACCTGCATATCTGAAGTATGGAGCTGTTCCGTATCTGCTCACACTTTTAGGAGATGTGTGCTGGTGTTTACAGAAGTAAACGTTGTTTACGTTATTTGTGACAGAAGCAGTCCAGCCGTGTCCGAGTATAATTAGCTGTTAGCTCTGCAGCTCTTTTTTATTATAAATCAGATTAAAGGTTAAATAAGAGCTTTTATAATATCATTGAGCTTTAAGGGCTCCATGTTTATGCTGAAGGCTCCATGTTTATGCAGTGTTTAACATTATTTACTGCCCGAAGCTGAACTTGGCGTGTTTATCAGAATTTTCCCGTTCTACCTTAAAATAGTGCAGCGGCTGCGTTCTGACGCCTCTCATGATTAAGCTGAATGGAGCTGCTGCAGAATTTAAGGTGGAAGGGAAGAATTCCAATAAGATTGTGGTGGTTTATTGCAAAGCAGTTTTTCCAGATCTCAACACCACTACAACTACAGATTGTTCTGTCTGATGTGACGTGCTTGTGTGCAGCTTTTCAAAGTTTTGTCACCTTCACACGTAACAAAGATACAAATACACTGTAACACCCTACCAATCACACACGGGCTACCACAGCAACCACTCAGCAACACATGAGCAACCATTCCGCAACATCATGTCAAATTGCTGAATTCTAGCATCCACTTAGCAACACCATAGCAACCAGCCAGCAACCACTTAGCAACTTTATAGCAAACAAAATTTCGTAGCAGTCACCATGACACTCTGTAGCTCCTAGCTAGTGTCTTCATAGTAACCATCAAGCAACCACCTAGGATACCATAGCAACACTCTAGGAAACAATAAGCAAAATAATGGCAACTGCCTGAAATATACCCACTTCGCCACACAGTAGCACCCATCTATTGACCTTTTAGCAACACTGTTCAAACACATATCAAATTCATTGCGAACACTTAAGCATGAAGTGCCACAGCGGTCACCTTATAATGTAGCTCCCATCTAGTGTACACCTAGCAACACCATAGCAACCACCAAGAAACACCAAAGCAACCAGCTAGCAAACACCAAAAACACCATCCAATCTATTTTTGTTTCATTTTGTTCATCTACTTAAGTCTAATAAAAGGTCTACTATTATTTCTTTTTCAGTTTTTATGTCTGTTTTTCTTATCTTTCTCATCCAGAAATGAATCACTTCCAGTCTTCTTCTGCTACAAGTCTCCACTTCCCTATACAGTTTAAATATGCCTCCACAAACACTTCTCGAGATGACACAATGGGTGCATTTCTGGAACCAGGAGAGATTAAATGTGAGGACATAGAATCCATAGGAAACTCCAGTCCTCAGCAGACATCATCTGGTACTTTCTACATGGACAGATCACATAGTCCACCACAGAAAAGTCCAGTCAAGGAGAGAATTCACCACTGCTTAGAGTGTGGCAAGAGCTTCACCGTACAGAACCATCTACAAAGACACCAACGCATTCACTCAGGGGAGAAGCCGTTTGACTGCCCTGAGTGTGGAAGGAGTTTTAGAGACAAAGGCAATCTGAAGATCCACCAGCGTATTCACACCGGAGAGAAGCCCTACTCCTGTTCAGAGTGCGGGGGGAAGTTTCGAGAGAAAGGTACCCTGAAAAAACACCAGCGCATCCACACAGGAGAGAAGCCGTATTACTGCTCAGAGTGCGGGAAGAGCTTTAATCAGCTGAGCAGTCTCCAAACACACCACCGCATCCACACCGGAGAGAAGCCCTACGACTGCCTGGAGTGCGGGAAGAGCTTTAATGTGCTGAGTCACCTGAAAACACACCAGAACATCCACACAGGAGAGAAACCATTCAGCTGTATAGACTGTGGCAAGAGCTTTAATCGGCAAAGTCATCTCCAGCTTCACCAGCGCATCCATACCGGAGAGAAGCCGTATTACTGCTCCGAGTGCGGCAAGAGCTTCAGACACTCCAACACACTAAAGACTCACAAATGTGTTAAAGGAGAAGAAACTCCTGATAGGAGTTTATCAGAACACACTGATGATTTTCTTTATCAGGTTTTTGTAGTTTCACACGAGTGACGTGACGGACGTTTCTGGTTTTGTTAAAGGAAGCAGATTTTTTAGATCTGAATTTATGCATTTTTCTCACTAACCCTGCGGTCACATGGGCAGTGATATGA
>BRDA01003464.1:53865-68551 GCA_036984385.1 Crenuchus spilurus
GTGATCGGCGGTCCTGACGGCTGCACGCTGCTGACTGTACAAATTTCTCAGCAGCTGGATCAGGTGTGAGGGGAAACCCATCTCCAGCATGGTTAAGTGCTATTAATCTGTTTATTACTTCATAGATAATGATAATGAGAAAGGAGATCAGCCTGCTAGAGCTGGATTTTCTGCTGAGATTCCCTTTCAAAACAGGCCTGGTATCACCTGTTGATTTCCTTTCCAACCAAGGATGGGGTGGTATAAAGGTCTGTAGAAATAGTATGCACCCGCAAGATGATAAACGAACAATAAATGATTAAATGAAGAACTGCTTTGACATGTCTATTTTAGGCTTTGGCTGAAATGGAGGAGTTTAACACTAGAACTACCAAACCTCTGCCATTTGGCAGATATACCTTTAAGGATCTTGATAGCGATATAGAAGGTTCAGTCAAGCGCTGGAAGAAGTTTGTGGAGTCTGAGGCTTCAGAAAAACAGAAGTCTCCTCAGGAGTGGAATAACAAGAGTGGTTTACAGAAACTGTGTATGATGAGATGCATGAGACCAGACCGTATGTGTCAGGTAAGAGAATATTGTTTTTGTTTTAAGAACACGGCTTATTTTGCTTTCTATAAAGAATAGAGTCGTCATATGTAATCCTTTCCTTACTGTGTCAACACTGATTTGTTAATGAGTGCTTCAGTCTGTTAAATATTCATATTGGCTTGAAGAATTACTTGTGAACTCAACATTTGACATTACTCATCACCATGAACCATGCAGAAACTTTGTTGAGGAAAAGCTAGGGACCAAGTATGTGGAGGGTCGCACTGTAGAATTTGCTGTGTCCTTTGAAGAAAGCAGCTCAGCTACTCCTATATTCTTCATCCTCTCACCTGGAGTTGACCCTTTAAAAGACGTAGAGGCATTAGGTTTGTAAAAGCTGAATAAAAGAATAATACTTCCAAGATTTCCTTATCTTCCTTTCTTTTTTGTAGTAACTATACTCAAGCAACATAAATGATGGTGGGAAATAATTGTATTAAATTGACATGGCATATCATTCAAAACATACAGAAATACTCCTTTTAGTCTATTTCATTTATCTTTTCATTCTGTCCTTTTGCAGGTAAGAAAATGGGCTTTACCTTTGATAATGGAAAGCTTCACAATGTGTCTCTGGGTCAGGGCCAGGAGGTGGTTGCTGAAGCTGCTCTAGACCAGGCAGCAGTGGAGGGACACTGGGTCATTCTCCAGGTATCTACCAGTAGAGGGCATTGCAGTGTCCTTTTTAAAGTCTACTCTTTTAACAAATTCCAAATGGTCATTTTTCATGTGTATTTATCATCTTTTTATCATATCAACATACATTCTGTCTTATCAAATTAATTAATTACATTTTAGTCTATTATATTTCAACCTTGTCATCATCACAAACTGTGTGAGCATTTACTTTTCTAGAACATCCATTTGGTAGCAAAGTGGCTTCCAAGTTTGGATAAGAGAGTAGAGAAGTACAGTTTTGGTAGCCATGATAATTATCGTGTGTTTATGAGCGCTGAGCCTGCATATACACTGGAGTCTCACATCATTCCACAAGGCCTGCTAGAAAATGCCATCAAAATCACCAGCGGGCCACCCACTGGCATGCATGCCAATTTGCACAAAGCACTCAACCTCTTCAGTCAGGTGACAATTTTTTTTCACATTTTATCTGCTTACAGTACATCATTGTCAAAATGTAATTATAGTATATTTGTACGGTCACATATTTTGTGCTTTAGGACACTCTTGCGATGGGCTCAAAGGAATCCGAGTTCAAAGTCATTCTTTTTGCTCGGTGTTATTTCCATGCTGTGGTCGCTGAGAGACGCACGTTTGGAGCACAAGGTTGGAACAGGTCTTACCCTTTCAATAATGGAGATCTGACCATCTCTATTAATGTGCTCTACAACTACTTAGAGGCCAATTCAAAGGTAAAAGATTAGGCATGTTAACAGTATTGTGGTTTGTTAGAATGATATACAAGTGTTCAGTATTACTAGAATTCCTGGATTCTGCAGCATAATATTCCTGTCCTCTTACTTCAGGTTCCATGGGATTAACACTGAGTTACAGTATAAAACATTACACAGTAAGGTTATGGAATATTTTCCATGTGGTACATCAGTTAATATTAAAACTCAGGGCCCCGAGTGGCTCAGCAGGCTAAGACGCTGACACTATGACCAGAGGATTGCGAGTTTGAATCTTGGTCATGCTGTTTGCCATCAACAACCAGGGTCCAAGACAGCAAAAATTAGCTGTGCTTTCTAATTACTTTCACATTGCAATGTTTGCTGGCTCAGTCTTCTACTGATTGGTCTATTCGAAGCTGGGAATCCTGCGCTTTCCTCCGAGCGCGTTTGATACCCAGTGACGGTGTATTAGCGGTAGTTTGAAAAGAGGTGGTGGTTGTATCACACACAACAAAGGAGGCTTGTGCTTGACTATGTATGTATAATATATGAATAACTTAATATTCTCTAGGCTATCATATGTACATTGATGAGATGTTGCCACCTGAGAGCCCATACCTGTATGGATTGCATCCTAATGCTGAAATTGGTTTCCTGACCATCACCTCGGAGAAGCTTTTCCGTACAGTGCTGGAGCTCCAGCCAAATGTATCCGATTCTGCTGGAGGTGGGAATGTTTCTTGAGAAGAAAAGGTTCTTGGATAAAACCTGTGTGTTTATTTTTGTAAAGTTTAACATTTCTAGGCTCAAAGAAGAATGATCATCATGAAGATACTGAGTCATATTTCAGGTGAAGGGCATTTTGGAAGAAATTTTGGAAAAGCTGCCAGATAGTTTTAACATGATGGATTTAATTTCGGTCTCAAGGTTAGTGCATCCTTTTTTTTTTTTTAGTTGAGAGAAAAACAGCGTATGCCCATCAAACCTGGTATTTTTTTCCTAAAATACTGCAATATTTCTGTTTTTAGGGAGAGTTAACCATTACTACAGACATGGAAGAGCTAGGGAATGCCCTGTTCTTGGATACAGTTCCAGAGTCGTGGACAAAACTTGCATATCCATCCCTGCAGGGACTAGGAGGCTGGTATGCGGATCTCATCTTCAGAGTTAAGGTAGGAGACATTTATGAACGTGTTATTTCTGAAGTGCCTCAAAGGTGTTTACACTAGTGCACATCTGGTGCTGTTGTGTTCACTTGCTACACTATACTCTGCTTCCTCTGTCAATAGGAGCTTGAAAGCGGGATAGCCGACTTTGCTGTGCCTGCATCAGTTTGGCTGTCTGGCTTTTTGAACCCCCAGTCCTTCCTCACTGCAATTATGCAGTCCACGGCCAGGAAAAATGAATGGCCTTTAGGTAAGACGTGTCTGGCTGTAGAGGTGACTAAAATGAACCGGGAAGATATTACCAGTCCACCTGGGGAGGGTGTTTTTATCTACAGTCTTTTTATGGAAGGTAAGGATTTGGAAAATTGTCAGTGGATATTGTTGATGTACAGAGCTCATTACTGTAGAATACTGATAAACACACAATGAGAAAACATTTTATTTACAGTACCTACATAATGCACAGATACAACAAAATAGTACATACTGCATGGAGAATGAAACAAATTCAAGGCTCCTTAGACCATGTGGCCTAAAACAAGGCTTCAAGCAGAACATTAGACCACCTACTGAACACTGAAATGGTTAAAAATATGTCCAGCATTTCCAAAGCTTACATATCGGTTTCCTTCAAACACATTATACGGACTATTTTTAAAATCCCTTGCTTCTTCCAGTGTTTCACAGGCAGGTAAACGTTGATAGGTTCTTTTGTAAACTGACAATGAAATGAAGAATTTTCACATTTAAATAACGTGTAATTTGCTTAATGATTCCCACCTTAAGTCAAAGGTGCTCAGCGCTTCTTTCTAGGAGTGAAAAGTTTACTTACACACACATTACAGGAACAAAAATTAGAATTTCCTACTACTGTCCCATCTTGCCTTTGTATAAAATTAACCAAGGATGTGTCAAATGTAAAGACCTTATTTACGCATGTTAAAACATTGTGGAGGGCAGGCTGATAGATTAGAGAAGATTACGACACAGTGCAAGAAGGAATGTCCAAACATAGTCCAAGAGTGCCCTCAGTATTGCCAACTTAGACTTGCCCTGTTCCACACACCTGTTTCACCTCATCAGCTTATTCTAAAGTATTTCATTAATTTAAAAGCCATGGTAGAACAGGGAAAGTACCAAGATCAGTATTGCAGTCTCTCTGGCCTGAATCTTGCACTTTGCTCTTTGGTATTAAACATATTCGTCAATAAAGTGGATCTTTGTTGTCGCAGGAGCTCACTGGGATACCCAGAAAGGTGTAATTGTCGATGCCCGTCTAAAGGAGTTGACGCCTGCCATGCCCATCATCATCATCAAAGCTATCCCTGTGGACCATCAGGAGACCAAGACTGTGTATGAGCGCCCTGTGTACAAGACACGCATGCAATGGCCGACCTTCGTTTGGGCCTTTAACTTGAAAACTAAAGAGAAACCCACTAAGTGGGTGCTAGCTGCTGTATGCTTGCTTCTCAGTGCCTAGACAAGCCCACAAACATTATGCAATGAACGTGCCATAGTGCAGTTAGACAGTGCTTGAGTTTAACAACAAACATGCTAAAACAAAAATTCAGGGTTTGTCCGTCATGTTTCCTGTGAGTTATATAGACTTGAATTAAAAAAATCACCACTATGAAAAGAACTGGAGTCTTGTCATGAACAGCAGATACACAAGGGGGCAGTCTATTCGCATAAAAATACAACCTACAGGTGTTCCATGCATGGAAAATTGCTTTAAAGTACTTTTCCCCCCCCCCATTACCAGAGTACTTTTTATGTAACGATCATGTCTGCCTGACATACAGCCGATGCCAAAAACAAAAATGCTTCCAACAGCAGAGACCTAAAGTTCAGTAGCAGGGCCGTGCAGAGGCTGATGGCACTGGAATAGCACAGGGTCAAGTTAGTGCTGTGGTCTGGTCATGTAAGCTCTACACCCAGTTATGTGATGGGATTCAGGCTGGAAGAACCGCTACAGTGACATTGCATATTCTTAGGAACCCACTGTCTGCCAGCTTGGCCTCTGTCTGTATTCATATTCATGGAAACATGTGCTAAGTGAAAAAGAACTGGTCAGACAAACCCAAAAAACCAAGATGTTCACTGTTTTGTGAGCTTCATCTCGACAGAAGGAGGTTTTGAAGCCATCAGTTAGAATCAAACTAACGTTGACTGGATGGACGTTTGATTTTTTTTGTTTGTTGAGCAAATCACTGACAGTAATACGTTGTTTTTTCTCTTGTTCTAAACGGAAAGGGGTCTCCTGTACTGGAGTAACCAACCTGACAGGGACTGAGAGAAGTTCAGAAGTTCAGGCATGTCGGTCCTCAGAAGAAGTTCTTAATGAAAGGAGTGACCAGCTTTACCCATAATTTAACATAGCGGTCAGGTTGCAGAAAGGTGGAGCTTGACACCTCTGTGGACAACTGGTACAACATCTCTTGTTCCTGAAAAAGAAAGGAGGAGAGAAAATGGGTCAAAATAAATGAAAAACAAACTAGTTTCTAATAAATAACCAAGTATGTGGTTAGTATGTAAATGCTTGTTATGAACGATGAATGTCTTTTTTGGTGGTTGTTGTTATTTTTGCCCAATACCACCATAGGTATTGGTATCAATAATCAACCAACCATACTTAAGCCACCTATTTTGTATTTTAATTATGAGCAATAGCTTGAAGTTCTGATGATTTGTCTCAAGTCTATGTATAGCTACACTTCTGTATGTTCATATTTGATGGCCACAGATGAGAGGAGGGATGTTAACATGCCTTTACCTTTGCTATAAGCTTATATAACCCAAATCTGATAAACATTTACAGGAACCTTAAGACACCCATGAAGAGCCTCTGAACCCGTTTATTACTACTCATATTTAAGGAGGAAATGCTGCAGGCTTACCAGCAGTCATAAAACAGAGCAAAAGGTTGTGTTGTATACATGTACTACAATACATGATTACATAAGACATTGATAAAGATTTGCTAATCAGTAAATGAATGTTCAAACTGCACTTAATTTTTTTTACGCTAACCTGTTGTAGGTGGGCCTGAAGCTCCTCATTCTCTGTTACTATTGCAATCTGAGCCTCCAAATCCCTGTGCACAGAGCGGTAACCAAAATTTGGAGAGCCAATAAGAGTAAGACATGGGCGATCTTTTCCTTCCAGGTAGTACCACAGCCCTGTAAGGTAAGACGAGTTAAATTGAGGCTCATTGGAAGGAAAGAAACAAGAAGAAAAATATTGTTGATGCTGCACACATTCAGCTCAGCTTCCTTTTGAAGAAAACAAACATGTACAATGGTCTGTATGAACACCACCCAGTTTAAAGAGCATTATTTCAGGTTTCATTGCTGACAGTTTGTGAGCTCAATGACACGTGGCCTCCTTTCAGCTCTTACAGGAAACCCTGAACATGAAATATAATATCTCAGCAATTCAGAACACAACAAATCCGTCCATGTCTTCAGTTCAAAGGCACCGACACAGCTATCATTAATAGACAGGCTGGACTTTTTACCATAATCATCAAAATGACAAGATTAAAACCTTAAGAAGAAAGGCCACATTAAAACGTGTCAGGCGGAGAACTATTTTGCCCTGAGGTTACATTCTTTTTGATGAAAGATGATTATCAGGTGACACAGCTGACGGGAAGAGAATCAAAACATTCAGACATTTTTTAGGACTTCCTTGTATGTTCAAACTGTCAATTATACTTCCCAAGTGCCTCTGAGGAAACGAGACTAGCGTTTGAAGTGTACAGCACTCAATTTAAAACATTTTAGTTAAAGGAGGTCATGGTGAGCATCTCTCATCTTTCTGCCTCCAACTGTGTAGCCGTCTTTCAATCAGTAGCCCTCACTTAGGCCAGCTCATTGTCTTTTGCTTGGGGGGTGAATAGGTCCCTTGTAGGCTGAGGGCCAGCATCAGAATGCCAGCTAATGGTCATTGATTCTTTTTCCTGCTTGACCGAGGGGACCTCTGCACCCCGTCTATTCCCACTTCTGCTCCTCTGTTTACTAGAAATGACGGCATTGACAGGGCTTTATCTAATAAGCAGGACTTCTCAACGGGAGCATGAAATTGAATTCCACTGATGCTGCCCATATTTACTGAACTTCAGCTCTCTTTCTCTCTCTCCTTGCTCTATTCTTGTCTCTCTCCTCACTCACTTGCTCATCTTTAGGTTAGGGAACTGTGAACATTTTGAGGCCATTTTGCATGAATATAAATGAAAATCACCGCAGGCACAGCTATGGAAATCACCAGCAGACCAACTTAAATGTTTTTAGCTCTCCTGGGCTTTTCTAATTGTCTTTACTGACACTGCAGAACAGAAAAGGCAGAATGACTCAAAACTCGAGCAAAAGCCAAAGAATCTGGTCTGCTGTACATTCCTCTGGTTTACAAAGAAAACATCAGAAGTGCCCGGTGGCCTCAGTGGCGTAAAGCTGAGCGGGAAAGTATCACAGGCCACCATCATCAGACATGAGATGCTGGGAAACCCGTTTGGGTCCTTTAAATGAGTTTTCCAGGTATCCTGATGTGTCCCTTACAGGATGTATTGGGAACTTGGCACCGCAGATGCTCTAATAATAAAGTGTATTTCAGCTGACTTTGTAAAAAGTGTACAAGATGAAGCGGTCACTTACCCTTGGCATGAAAAGTCCAGTCAGGACGATGATACTCGTGTAGATGGACACGACTCTGTTGGCCTAGCTCGCATACCTAAAAATACCAGCAGCAGATTAACATGTCTGCTCTCTTTATTGTGAGACTATGTTTTTATTTATACTGAATTATAAAACCTTTTTGAAACAGTGTCAACATTTAAAACTATCTCCAGTGTGCTCCTTGATTTCTTTCCAGCATCTTCCATAGAAACCAACATTAGTTATCAAAGCTAAAAATCTGGTTATCCTAGTTTAAACCCTCTTTGTGTCTGCTGTGGTGCATTTCAGGCCTCGCTTGGTCATATGTTTTGGTCTTGTCAAAGGCTTTTAAGTGCTGGAGCTCCATCTTACATACACACACATTACACTTATATAGCGCCTTTCTAGACACCCAAGGACGCTTTACAATCAACACACTTCATACACACTCCGGTGAGAAGCGGGACCGTCCACCTGGAGGACTGCATCGAGCACTAGGGGGATCACCCAGGACAGAGTGCCAACCATATCTGGGCATACATACATACATACATACACCAGGGTAATTTTTAGAGTATCCAATCCACCTGATATCCATGTTTTTGGACATATCAGAACTTCAAGTGGGACCTAACCCATCTTTGGTTTGTAGCAACTCCTGCGGCCCCGAGTAGCTCAGCAGGCTAAGACGCTGACACTATGACCAGAGGATAGCGAGTTTGAATCCTGGACATGCTGTTTGCCATCAACAGCCGGGGCCCAAGAGAGCAAAAATTGGCCGGTAGAAGGCGCTCTCTCTCACTATCACTTTCAAGTTGCAATGTCCACTGGCTACTGATTGGTCTATTCGGAGCTGGGAATCCTGAGCTTTCCTCCGAGCGTGTTGGCTCCCCAGTGATACTGTATCACTGGTAGTTTGAAAAGAGGCGGTGGCTGCATCACATGCAATGGAGGAGGCTTGTGCTTGTCTTCACCCTCCCATAGTCAGGGACATTGCAAAAGTGATGGGGATAGTCCTAATGGATGGGATGGGCCAATTGGCTACTACTACATTGGAAAAAGGGATAAAAATTAGCAATTTTTTTTTTTTTTTTTAAAGCAAAATTCCATTCAAGATTCCACCCTTTGTAGTAGGTTTGCTTCTTCATTATCACTGACTAATATTACAACTTTTGAATACACTTCTTACACAAGCTTTGCTCACCTTTCTGTAGAACTGGTTGGCAAGATGAACGTAGGCTTCAGGAATGGCACCTGCCACACCTTTGGCACCAAAGAACCCATTGACCTCTGGGGAGGCCATAAGGATGCGGTAATCAGCTGTAGCTCCCAACACCAGTTTCATGTAGGTTCGTGTTAGGTTGAAGTAACCTGAGGTCAAGTAGACTACAGAGTCTTCACCTGCCTCCCTCAGCAGTCGCTGCGTAACATCCTCATCTATTCGGATGCCCAAAGGCTTCATTTGGACAAGAGGGAAGACCCAAGTGTCACTGCGCTCTTCTCCACATTCTAAATCGGAGTCCTGTGTGTGCTGCTGATCCAAGAGGAGCTGTTGGGTTCTAGCAGTGTTAATCACTTCCATAATCTGTCTCTGCGCCGAGGCTGAGAACTCCTTGCGATTACCTGAAATTCAGAGGATACAGTAAAGGGTAAACTCACTTCAGTGATTAAGGAATTGTGCAGTTTTGTATTTCTCGAGCTTGCCTAGTTTTCCAGTACATAAGTAATGAAAGTTTCCACGATGTACTGTATCATCAATAAAAGTGGACAAAATAAAATTTACAATTTTTAATTTAAAAATTAATCTTTTTTTAACATTTATGAGATTAATGAATGCTACTTATATAGCAGCTTTGTAATACCCAATGATGCTTCACAATTAACACCATACTTTTAGATTGCGATTGCATACAATGGCACTGGACCTCAAAGCGGTGGGCAGCCCTATCCATGGCTCCAGTCACAAGACCAGACCTCTAAATACCAGAACAGCATACTCTCAACCAGAATAGTCCGTCCAACTGGAGGACTGCATCGAGCACTAGGGGCATCACCCAGTGCCAAAGCATATCTGGTCATACATTCATACACACACCATGGTAGTTTAGAGTAGCCAATTCACCTGCTATCCACGTTTTTGGGAAGAAACCTACACAGACAACATGGAAACTCCACCCAGATGGGGACTCGATCCCAAGCCCTCAGTGCTGAGAGACAAAAACATTACAGTCTTAAAGTCTCAGACATCAAGTCTATATCAGGTAACTTGATGTTAAACCAAACTTATCTTGACTATATTTGGGATAATGGGATTACAAAAGGCTCGTTATATTACATATTCATAATTTTGTCCTTATACATTAAGCATCACCTCCAAAAGTACTTTTTTCAGTTGATCTGTACTCCATGCCTCTTATAGAGGCATTTGCACATATAAGGATCTCGTAAATGCATGATCCAAACCTCAGAGACGCGGGTCAATAACTGCTGACCGTCTGGAAAAGCGCTCTGTCAAAGCCTGGCGCCTCCGTTAGACATAATGTGCCACGGTGAGTCATACAAAGAGATGCAATCTGTAAATAATGAATTAGTTTCAGGACAAAAGCGCTGTGTGTTTATAATGTATGGCCAAATTCTACTGATCCTAGGCCAGTTTGGGTTGCGCACTCCACAATGAGAATGTGTTAAGAATCGAGTGGGAGAGGCTAATCCAGAGACTGTTTGCTGGCCATAGAAAGGAAAGCAAAGCCTCAAATATGTGTGGCGCAAACAAACCACGCTTTGATGGCAAAGACAGGGGCTTTCCCCACAGGCAGTGCACCAGCAACCCCAAGCCTCTGAACCCTCTGAGGACCAAACACATCCAGTTAAGAGGGCTGTGGAGTTCAGCCTCTCTTACCGACAAGCAGGAGGATCCGGTTACTGGTGCTACACAGGCAGCGAAGTGCAGACTCAGCAGATGGACTTCTCAATGGGTCATCCGGTTCCAGTTTAGTGGAAGGAAAGCTTGCTACCTTAATCTGTCCTCTGTTTAATAAGGTGTGACAGTTTAAGAGAAAATGTGTAACTGCACTGACCTGGAACTTTGACTCTGATAACAATAACCATTCCCCCCCCCATACACACATGTTCACACACGGTTCGCTGACCAAATTTACATACATGACACATCAGTCATGAAAGTCACTATATTTACTAGTGACTCCTGTACAGAGAAATTAATCATCAGAAGTCAGTTTGTCATTGTTAGTCTTGCCTGGGGACTTTGGTTGTTGCAGTCTTGGCTGTGCTGTCTGTTTTAATGAGCAATTCATTCATAAAAACTTGGCTCATTGATTATTTGCATCAATTCTTTCAGAAGCAAAAAAGGGGCGCAAATGATCACCCTTCATTTCAGCACTGTTACAGTGAAAAATGGCTTTAAGAAAAATAATGTGAGAAGTGTTGAGAATCTGTACTTTGTTCCTCTACATTGCTAACACCAGCGATGCACCGAAATGAACATTTTTGGCCAAAACAAAACGAAAATTTGGCCAAATACTGAACATAGCTCTTCATTTCTATAAATGATTATAAAATTAATAACTTAAAATTTCCCAAAATAAGTCTTGTTAATCAAAAGTGAATGACTATTTTAAGTTTAAGTATTTTAAGACTATTAGGTTTAATAATGAGTTTAAATAATTATTGTTTTATATATGTATATAAAACATAGACAATAATATATGAATATGTATGAAAATATGTATGAAGATGCATGTACGTAAAATAATTACTAATATTTAATTTAAAATATTAGAACATTTTTATTAAAGGTCTTCTTAATTTTTATTTAGTGCCTGAACGCTTCAAAGAGACTATTGGCGTGCAGCACATTAAGGCATACCTGTTTGACGACAGTCTAATCATAAGTGGGTATGGAGAAAACAAAACCTTTCAGCAAATGCAAATATGCGTACTGTGTTTTGTTTTTGTTTTGGGCACAAGTCCGTTTCAGTATTAACATTCAGTTTTACCTCTGATACAGTTTAACGCTTTACAGGAGGGATGCACCGAAATTAAAATTTTGACCAAAACTGAACAAAATGAAACACTGAACACGTTTCTTCGTTTATATAAATGATTATAAAATTAGTAACTGAACTATTCTCCAAAATAAATCTTGTAGTTAGTCAGGAATTAATGTTTATATTTCAATAAGTTGGTTTGACATCATTAGGTTTAATAACGTAAACTTAATTGATTATTCTTTTTATTGGACAAAAATATATGAATATGTATGAAGATGCATGTATGTTACATTATTACTAATATTTAATAAAATGATGAAAATGTCTAAAATGAATGATGTAAGTCACATGGATGTTTTGTGTGTTAATGTGAGTGTCATTGGCTACAGACACAAACACTTCACATTTCTTTTGCTAATTGTGAGACGCTCCCTAACACTGCAGCTGCTGAGCACAAACACAAAGCTAAGCGGCTGTATTCTGGCTTCATCATAACAAGTGTAGTTTAGTAAAGGTTGTGCTTGTAGTTTGTTGTGTTCTTCCATTTCAGCACAAAACTGTAGCTGTGCTGGTGAATCTGTTTTGTTAACGGGTGAGGAAAAGCAGAATGACAAATGTCAAAGAACAGTAACAGTGTTATTAAAAACATTGCTCGGTATAAATGATTCAGTCTTTTCGTTTATTCAGCCGAACACCAAAAGTGTCATTTTGTTTTTGCCATTTTTGGACAAATTTCAGTTTTTTATATTCAGTGCATCCCCAGTTATGACCCATTTAGACCAGCAACAGAATGCCAGAGTGGACTCTCCCCAAAACTGTTTAATAATATAAACCAGCATTTAGGTTGACAATTGTTTACAGGATTCATATAAAAGCCATGTAATGTTCATCTTTGGCTTATGCCCATTTGCCTTGGCATACACACCTCCTCAACTCCAGCAAGACCTTGCACACTCCTTCCATTCCACCCTCCCCTCCATCCCTCCATTCGCAGATCATTTACCACCAGCAAGGTGACATCATCACTCTATTTCTGGGATTTGTGACAAACTGTAGTCCCGTTCTGGAGTGGTTATGTCATGGTCCGGCGCTGGCTTCTCAGTGGCAGTGCTTGGGTTACGGATATGGCTTTACAGAGTGAGCGTAATCACTCACTGGCTCGTCTGCGCTCTTCTCTGAGGCTAGAGAGCAGTCTGAATGTAAAACACACCAGCTATAGATCAACCAGGGCACCACTGCCACTGCTACCACCACTACTAGGATATCTACAGCCTACTAGAGACCAGGATGAGCTGGGAATGAAACTGAAGTATAAAAAAGTGAAAACGCTATAAGGAAATGCCTGCGCAAAGCTTTATCTGCAATCCAAAGGTTTCACCCACATTAATTAGCGTGAAAGGTGAGAAGGGTGTGTTAAAACATGTTACTAATCACACAGAACGATCCACAGTTCTTGCCAAGTGCTCAACAACTCTTTGAGAGCTGTCAATCTGCTGCAACTTCCTCAAGAATATCACAACAAAAACAGAACACATTCCATATGAGCATATCCACAGTACTAGGAATAAAGTCTTATGGTTTCCATGTAACTTAAGTAATTTATTATAAATTCTATTTAGTGGATATAATTGATGGTATAAATTGCATTAAATGAACACATTTGATCATCTTCTGTCATGTTAGAAGGTTTTTTGTTTTCTAAGTCATTGTATATATTTGTTGTTGAATTGGGTAACGTTTTAGGTTGTGTAAGTTATGGTTTACATTTAACAGGCACAGATCAAATATGAGAATGAGGTCTAAGCCCAAAGTAGACTTGTGTCACAGGTTTGTGCCATAATAATAAAACTGTAATGTTTTTAATAAACCAGCAAGTTTAAGCACAATGGAAACCATGTAACTAACAGAACCTAAAGCAAAGACTTAATTTTTTGCCAATTAAAAAAAATTGTAGAACAATAGCAGAGATCTGATTACGGAGTGTCTAATTTAGCTTTCTTGTACATGTTCGCACATTTTTTGACAAGTTTAATTTTGAAGTTCCATGTCCCAGAACTGTTTCCCAGTACTGTGGATGTGCTCACATTAAAATGTACGTGTTTTACCCTTATCCCATATGCAGGGGAATAGGCAAGACATGTTTGGTTTCTGAAGTTGCTTATGTGGGGTGCCATCACTGCATTTTATGTATGCGAACAGCCAAAAGTGGAACCTGAGCTATACCTGACTTTGAATGGTCTTTGAGCTATACCTGTAAAGTGGACACGACTACTACTACTATTGTTGTATAGCAGGGATACTCATTGCGCGGCTCCCGAGCCACATGCGGCTCGCCGTGCTTTATTGGTGGCTCTCGTGACCGGTTACAAAAGTACGGCAGCACAGCCAAAGTATTTTAAAAGCATGCTACAGAGACATATACTGCATTCCAAGCACTTGCCCTATCATTTTGCCTCAATTAAAGTTGGTTCCAAATGGGGGATACTGTAGAACCTGGCAACACAGGCACTGTTTCCAACAGCAGGCTGCACGAGACTCTAACGGTCCAAGATGTCATAGGGGGTAAACCTTGGTTGAAATTAACTCCGTTTTACTATCCCGTTCACGAACCTTACGTCATATACAGAGACATCGTACGAAAATTTTATGAAACCGACACGACGGCATGAAAACATTGGCCAGTGCTCTCGGTGGTTATTTCGTGCCGCTCGGCGTACACCGAGCCCTCGGCGCGTTACTCATAGGGACGATATGTTGTTATCATCATCATCAGCACAGGTGAAATGTCCATATCGAGTTTCTGGTAAGTTTCAGTCCATATCGAGTCCAAGGTGAAAACCGACAAGCGTATGTATTTTACGTCACTACCGTGGGGTGTATTCGTTGAAGTCTTTGGTTTGTACAGAACGGATAAGGGG